>JABUQX010019309.1:0-42500 GCA_015478945.1 Trachelipus rathkii | reverse complement strand
ATGTAAGAAGGTGGGAATCCCCCATCCTTCGGGACTCTTATCCCCAAAATGGATAGAAAATGTTGAACTTGGTAAATAGACTTCAAGAGTATATTTGTTAACACGGCTTTCGAAACCGATTTTCCGTGAAACGAAATAAAACTTTCTCTTTTAGAGAAAGAAATGTAATAGTGATATGTTAAACGATACGAAGATGCTTGTAAACGGCCTTTTTAGGAGTGTAAAATTCCCTGTGCCAACTGTAACAATCTTTACATATTAAAATGTATATTTTAATATCTAAATTGCAGATCCTGCGATCTATTGTTTAAAGCATGCCTATAATCTCCATATTTAAAAAAAAAAAAATTATTTATTTATTGTATAGTTGTGGAGACGAAGATTCTATTAATTAAAATTATTTTCATTTTATAATGTTTTAAAGGTGCCGAGTTGTTATATTTTCTTCGAATTCAAACGAAAGTACTTTAAAATTTATACCATAATTGAACAAGCTATGAACTCATTTAGTTTTAGTTCTAGTAATGCTGATGTTAAGGCACATGATGTATAGTACAAAAAGTTGGCTACCAAAAATGAAATAAATTCTACGAAATGTTTCTGCTCTGATAAAATTGTTAAAAATGTATTATTTTTTAGAATTAATATGCCAAAACATCTCCTTAACCGGGGATGCACCATATGTACTAAGGCTATAGCCTCTAGCGAAAAAAACAATCTATATTAATCCTGTTGTAATTGAAAGATATTAGACGGTAAGAGATTTACTTACATCTATAACATCAACGAAACCTGTTTTATTGCTTTTTGTTAATATTATAAAATTCTTAAGTCACCAATAAGAGTCTTTCCGTGACCCGATATATACGGCCAAAACCGAGAAACGTTAGTAGGCAGACGAGAATCATGCCATAAATGTGTCTCGGCATCGCCTCGAACTGAAGGAAGAAATGTAATTTGTAATAAAATAAATTTACAAATAAGCGATTCTACTTTGCTTTATAACAGAGATTAATACTTTAGTTGTGTCACAGTGAAAAATAAGATAAAATTAGAAAGAACGTGAAAGAGATCTAGTAATGAACATGGCATTATATTACCTATGCCCCACATTGCAACTGTTCTAAAATAAAATTGTAATATATGTGATTTAAGTATCACAAAATAATTTAAGTGTCTGTTAGCCACTTCTTTCTTATAGTAAACTATATAATCATCTATAATTTATTTGTGAAAACAACAATATAAAAAAAATATAAAAGAATAATAAATTCAACTATTATTCTATACACCTTCCATATTATAAATATTGACAGCTGGAGTATAAATCTAGCTAGCGTTGTTGTTTTTGTAACAACGTGCTACAATATATATATATATAATATATATATATATATAATATATATAGTATATATATAATAAATATAATATATATATATATTACATATTTATCATAATATAATATTATATATAATATATATATACTATTATAAAATTTCTTTTTTTAAACATTAGTTTCACACTCATAAAGAATACCAAGATTAGAATCACAAAGGGTGTATTTTTAGAGAAGCAATAAAGAATGTATTTCGGTCGTGTTCTAGAGTTCATGTAGTCTGTAGATATATTGAAATAATTTTAAAATAGATATTCCTGTTTCATCAAAAAATCTTTTTGGTGATGATAGGTTAAATTTACTCCAACTTTAGTATAAAATTCACGACTCCTTTATTTAAAATATTTGTAACAATTTATATTAATTTATTTAAAATATTTGAATTTTTTTAATAACTTCTATTTTTTTTTTTTTTTTAACGTGAAAAGCCTTCGCAATTTTAAATTTTTGATATATAATCCCCAGTTTTATTCATGTTCGTTATCCTTTATATATATATATTAAATATATATAATATATATAATATATATATTATATATATATATATATATATATATTATATATATATATATATATATATATAGAACAATATTAAATATAATAAACTTGCTATATTAAATAATAATATATATATATATATATATATATAATATGATATTATATATATAATATATTACTATCATATTATATATTAATTATACTATATATATTCTTGTTATTTATAATAAAAAATAGATATATATACTATAATATAAATATATATACATATATATACATATATATTATAATATATATATAATAATATATATATATTATTAGTATATTATATATATATATATATATATATATACATGGCGTAGCAGGTTCATTATAGGGCAAAGATCGAGTAAATATATATAGTATATATTATATATATTATTATAACATTATAATTTATATTTATATAGATAACTATACTAAATATATATATATATATTATAAATAAATATATATATATTATATATATACCTATATATTATATAGATACGGAAAATCTACGCTTCTAAGATTCGATTTATGGGAAATGAGATTAGGCAGACAGCGGAACGGTCTAAAATCATCAATAAAGATATACAAGTCTACAACAGTTGCAATTAAAAAATTTGGTGTAAACAGGTGAGTAAAATATAAAAATAACAATTTGAGAAACTAAAGTAATATTTATTGTGGTTGGCTAGTACTGAGTCCTGGTATTCGGTAACTATATTAAATCATACACTAGCATGCAGACGCCTTGGATTTTCAAGCGAATTTCGAAATTACATTTGTTTCCAATTCGTTCCTTTTTCACTTACTAATTTTATGAATACTCATCCTTCATAGTCCATTAAGCCTGTCTTTGTTCATTGTTTTTCATAGCCAAGTCTTTACTCTTCCAGATGCTGAAAGACTCTCAATGTTCTGATGAAACACTACGTAGCACCATGCAATAAGGACAGTTTTTCGATTTGAAGGAAAAAAGGAGTCAATCTTCTTTAATAACAACAGAAGTTCAAAAGTCTTTCAACTTTCTGTCTTACCCATTTTTGATCCAGCCACACGGTATACTCATAAAGTCAGTTTCGGTTTGAATTTTATTGACATCAAGATCATTAAAACTCTGAAAAAAACATTTTACTTTCTTACGCAAACTGCCTACGCTCCTAACTGAAGAAAACGAGATGCAAATAAAAAAGATAAAATGCTGGCACGTTATCTGAAAATCAATCTCTATAAGGATGAAAGTGAAGTCAAGATAAGCACAGATACTGTACGCTCCAATATTCACCAAAGTTTCAGCAGGATGATTGCTTATGTTTGTTGAGATTTATTTTCTAGGTGCGTGACAATTCTACTAAGAAGTCAGCAGTAATAACATTGCGGATAAGAGCATATCAGCAAATATTTGATCAGCAGTTTTGCATTATTCTTTGACAACCTTCAAAATTCTTTGATATGATCAGAGTACTGCTTAAGTAAATATTTTTTATTGATATGTTAACACTGGTGACTAAAGCAAAATATTTGCAGTTATTACGGAAGGTAATAATGAAATTGGTCTTTTGACCGAACAGAAATAAGAGAAAGCTGTTTCCTTGTTGATTTGCTTCAACGAATACTATGATTATTTTTGAGTCAACGGCTTTCACAAATTAGGCAAGTTACGGGAATCTGTATTTTTCTTTTTAGTTCACTGGAGTCTCTGAAAAAGTGTCTTTTATTGTGGCAATAGTATTTCAAATTCCGGAATAATATTTAGTCATTAATGACCAAATAAGCCGATGCTTACACAGACGAAGAAGTATATCTTTTTTCATATTTTATCAGCATTTCTATCTTTAACTCCTATGTGCTATCAGCCAATGCTGCGCAGCTGTCGCACCCCTGACCAACGCATAGACTCGGCTTTAAACCTTTTCTAAAAACAAACAATGTCTTTGGCACAGCGTGCAAGAACTTCACACCCTAAGAAATCTTTCTCTAAACAGTCATTTGTTCAAGATTCGCAAAAACCTAATGTTATAGCCTAATTTGTTGTTGCCTGACAAATTCGCATTCATCTCCCTAATCATGAGTAGATACAAATAAAGTTTATCATGTTTTTTTATTGCAGAAATTCCACACAATTCGATAGTTCCTTTGAACATCATCGGAGACATTTAGCCAGACGGCATTCTCTTGTCCTTGAAATGTTCGTCAAATTCCACATCACCAATTGCATGATAAATATTCTTTATTTCATGCAATTATATTTTTGAGTTTGTCTGCAGCTGAATATCAACGCGTACGCTTTCCGTGATTGATTTAACAGTTTGGCAGCCGCCAAATTCTATCGACATACTGAGAGTTTCTACTGAGTAAAACCTCAGAAGAAGCCAGCTTATATAAAAGCACAATGCTGTTGACTTTAAGCCAATTTAAATGAGAATAGCTAAGAACTAATTAACAATACGAGTATTAAATTTAATACTTATTAATATAATTTGATATACATCTATCGATTGATGTATTTTTTTTTCAGTTTTTCTTATTTAATAAAACCGTAAAAAGAAACCGGGCAATATAAGGTTCATAATTTTTTCGCCAGATTTAGGGGCAAGCCCACCTGCCCCCCCTGCCCCTTTGTATACCCATCCTATTTCTACCCTATTACTATATATTATATATATCGTATATTACATTATATATATATATTATATACTATATATATATATATATATATAATAATTCATATTATTATATCTATATATACTAATATATATATTATATATATATATATATATAAATATATATATAATATATACTATAAATATATATATACTATATATATAATATAATATTATAATATATATTTAATACATATATTATTATAAAATATATATATACTATTTAATATTTATTATATAATATAATATAATAGTATACTTAATATATATATAATAGTATAAATATATGAATAAGTATACTATATACCTATATATATATTTAATATAAATATAATAATGTTATATCTTAATATTATATATAATATATAGATTATATATATTAATATATATATATATATATATATATATATTACTATATACTATATATATATAATATATATATATATTTATATACCATATTATAATATATATTAATAATTATTTAAAATAAATATAAATATTAAGTAAATATATATAAAATATATTATCTCACTATAGCTAATATATATATATTATATATATATATATATATATAATATATATATAGTATATATATTTAATAACATTATTGTGAGCAGCTGGACTTTATCGTTCATTATTCATCTGTACGTCATTCGGGGTTCCTTAAATATCATTTCTCAATATCTTTTTCTTTCTCTCTTTATTTCTTTCTCCTTTTACTTTTATGTTTATGAAATTTTAAATATTAATATATATAAAATATATAATGATTCTTCTGTGTCTAGCCATCCCTGGTCTGTATCCATTTCTACTCCCATCTTTTTTTATAGAAACGCATTCTGTTTTGATAATTTACTTCTCGCGTAAGAAAAAATATTCTCCTTATCCTATAAAGCTAAGACATCAAATTGCCTGTAGCCATTCTCATATTTTATAGTAATATAATAAATACTTATATATTTCTTATATATCTATTTTTCATTTTAAGGATATATAGAAAATTATAAATACAGAATCTAGGTAAGATATATATATGTATCATTACATTGTCTATATATATATAATATTTATTATATATAATATATAAAATATATATATAATATATATTATTATACTATTTAAACACATAATAAGATTATAAAATATAATATATATAATAGATATAATATATATATATCTTATATTTAAGTAGCTAATGATTCTCATCCGCACTCCACATCTCGATATCTCGCAGCGGAGTTCCATCGCACAATATTAAGATCCGATCCCGCATTCCGCGGACTTGCCTGAATCGTTTGCGCGAATACTTATGGTCAAAATTGTAATAAGAATGTATAGTAAAATACTATCAAACATCACAAGAAAAACGACTATATACAAGTAACGAGCCAGTCAGTTTGCAAATTTAAAATTGTTTAGAAAATCTTTTACTTCATAGCGATTATAGCATCGTTCTAACTAGTGCTCAAGTACGAGGAAGTGTACTAAGCAAATGCCAGTTTAATCTATGATGACGAGAAAACAGACCTCTCGCAGTGAACAAGGCAAGAAAATTAATGTTCTCAAGCAAACTCCTTTTATTTGAATTCAATACTAGTGTAAAAAGTACTAAATCTATGAAAATCCCATAAGTCCGGAATGGAAAGAGGGTTCGGTAGAGGTGTATTTGGTGGCCCCGTCCTGATCCTGGCTAACCACATATTAGATATTGGTTAAAAGCTCCTAAATTGATCTATAGTTACCTATATACTAGAGTATATTATATTATATATATTCAGTATAATTTACCAGAAAATTAATAAAACTAGTAAAGATAAAATATATATATACAAAATTATATATATAGATTAGATATATATCTATAAGATAAAAAAATATTCTTATATAAATAAATATATTGTATATAACTATATAATTATTAAGTAAATAATTATAAATATATAATAATATATAGATATATTATTAGTAATAATACGTATATCTTAGATAAGCCTACAGCGCCCTCGATAAGAAGAACAGAACCGGGTAGGTTTCCTGACCTCCCGCGTTAATATGCGACATCCAGTAGTAACTTACCTGAAAAATCCTTGACTTTAAATTTTACCTTTAATAGATAAGATATCTCTTGTGTTTTATTTAGCCATATAATATGATAATCTTCAGATGTCTTATTAGTAAACTTTACTTTTGTTTTATCGTTATATGGCGACGAGACTATTTTATTAATAAATATTCATAATTAACTAGTCATAAAATGTTATACACTGGTTCTCAAATAAATTTACAGACCCCCAGTTGGTATAAACATGTATGATAAGGTTAATTAGGTTAGAATATGTATACATTATATCAATGGCCTTGGCCCGTATCTTATATATATTATTATAATATATTAATATATAAGATATATATATATATATATATACTATATATATAATATATATATGATAGATATATACGATATATATAATATATATGATAATTAATTACTATAATATATAATAACAGTGGATATATATATATATACTAATATGATATATATATCGATATAATATATATATATATATATATAGCTATTATATATTATATGGTATAAATATAATATATATATTTTATGAATATATATAGATTATATTATAATTTTTTGATGGCTGGATATCCTTGTATATATAATATATATTATATATTAAGTATACATAATACCATATATATATTTGATTAGATAATATATATATATAATATATTATATATATGTTATATGTTATATAGATATAATATATTAATATATATATATAGTTATATTATTATATTAATATATATAGTAATATATATAAATAGAAATATGTATAGATTTTTAACATAAATTATTTATATATATATAGATATATATCTATAATATATATATAGATAATTATATTATATAATATATATATATATATGATAAATTATTATATATATATATATATATACATATATATATTATAGTAAGTATATATTATTAATAATAGATATTATTATTTATATATATTATATATAATATAAAATTATATATATATATAATATATATATAATATTTTAAATATATATAATATAATATAGATAGATATATAATATATATAAATATATATATACTTAATATATATATAATATATATATAATATATTAATATATATATAATAATATATATATATACATTATGTATAATTTATAATAAATTATCTATATAATTATATATAATATATGTATATATAAATATATAATATACTATAGATATTAATATAATATATATATATATATGATAATATATATTAGTAGTATTAAAGAAATAAAGTAGATATTATAATATTAAATTATATTATTTTATTAATAGTATTAATATATATAATTATAAGTCCATTATGCTCATTATATTATTATAAATAATATAAGTGATATAATATGTAATTATATTATATCAATTTATATATATATGTATCTATATATAATATATATTAATAAAAAGGGATGCAAATCTATTATATATTAAAAGTAAATTAGTAATAATATATGGCTAATATATAATATATATACAATATACAAGGGATGATATCATTAATTTTGAAAGCATACGTAATAGATGGCTAGATATATAGAGACGAGTATGTTAGTATGGGTAGAGAATATGACGAGTTATAGATCAGTGATTATATATATATTATCTTATTAGAAAGAAAAAGAAAACAATATTAGAGATATTAGATAGAGAAGAGATTATAATTAACATAGGTATGTGGGTGTGTTGTAAGAGCGTATAGGGAGATTAGCCAGTGTATTTTCAAATTTGACTTATGGAATAGAGATTATAGTTATTATATGAAGAATAGAAGTATTTATAGTGATTAAGAGGTCTAATAATTAAGAGATAACTCTGAGTCATTAAGACTGTTGTTCAGAGCAATACATAATTTTTCTAACGTAAATTTACAAATGCATCAATTTTTGATGAAACCGGGGCTGCGGCGGCGGCGGCTGCGGCGGCCTGGGCCGCGGGCTTCCTCGGCTTGTTTCTGTGAAGGCATGCGTGCGACAGCGGGATAAGCGATATAGGTGGTGAGCTATAGTAAGCTTATATAGGGATCAAGAAACTACGTACCGGCATCGGCGTTATGGCGTGAACATGGATTTCGTTAAATAAAAAACGTCGAGCGAAGTGTTAAAAAATCGTAAATAACTTTAAGATAATTAATCGTAGGAGTTTATAAAGAAAGGCTTAAAACGAATTTTTTTTTGCGAAAGGTTACGACTCGGATGATGCTTTTTTATTTTGCTCATTAATCGGATGATCGACTAATAAAGGATTAAAAACGAGCTTAATTAGACTGAGAGATAGAGTTATGACTGACATACGAATGACGAAGGAATTTTGTCACAGATATGAGTTCGAGAGTGAGTGTAGAGACAGAGGACGGAGTGTGAATATAAATAATAAAAATTAAAAATAATGAAATGAGAAATCTAGAGACATAATTTTGATATTAATAAGTAAATTATTTATTGACTAAAGATTAATATTTTACTAAATCACATAAAATAAAAATAAGGAATTATTAGAAAGAGTGTATATTCAGTACTAGATATGATTAACTAACTTTATATTAATAAATATTAATTATGATATTTTCGAAGATCATAACCATTTTCGGGTAAGCGTTAATGACGTATCTTTGTATTACTCTATATGAAAATAAAGTTGCGTGAAATTATTTTTTCAAATTTTTTAAATGTAGATGGATATATAATAATTGTCCGTTTTATGGGCGATTCATCGTTAATCTAAAACAATGTTTTCTCTAATTAACTAATGTTCGAATGATTTTAAAGACAGGATGAGTGAAATAAAACATTTATAATATGCTCTATTTTACTTATAAAATAAAGTACTTTATTATGTGATTTGGTATTACAGAATTAATAATACAAAAAAAATTATTTAGAGTTGGATATTTTATCATTTTTACAAATGCATAGGCACATATTACCATTTTTTTTTTGGTTTAAAATTCTTTCTATTTTTTTGCTTCCAGTTCGTCCTCTTCTTTTCTTCTGATGCACTTTTCATTATATATGCAAAAGCTTCAAAAAGTTTGCAAAAGCTTCAAAAAGTTTGTTAATAAAATCATGAGAGTCAAAAGATGGAAAAACCAAGTAAAATGTTTTGGGTTTGGAATCTGGATATTTGTTTAAAAACTCAAAAAAGGAATCATGGGTAAAAAACAAAATACCGCCTTGGAACCATTGGTGTCTACCATAGATTGTATTTTTCCATTTGATCCGGTATTTGTTGCTAACGGTTGATTCACAATCATCTGGGAAACCGCGCACTCCTGAAAAGTCATATTGTTCTATATTCCATCGGATGATGGGACTTCCACTAATATCGGTCATAGTTACAATAATTTTTTGGAAAAGTTGATCGATGGTTGTTTTGTGGTCAAGATTATCGCATTCGGTATAGTATTTTATAACTTTTTGTTCAATTTGTTCATTTAACATACGAAGATCAAAATTAAATTCTAATCCTCTTTTCAAAAAACGAGTAATTTTCAAAAGATTATAAATTCTGCAAGCAGAAATGTATTCGTAACCGAAGACCACCACGACTTTTTCTAGATTTGGAGACACCTGACAAATATCAAATAAAACACCAGAGAAAACAATCTTTAATTCTCCCAAGTGTTTAAAAATTGCTTTATTTTCTTCAACTGATATCATTTTGTATTCATCACTACTTTGCCGGAAAGATGTGCTTGCGAAATCCTTTATTTTGATTTCCAAGTTAGTCAAGTTTGGAAAAACCTCTACGATTTTATTACTCAAATAGCCACATTTCCAATCTCCAATATATCTCTCTATACCGTCGTATGATAATTTCAATACGTAAACATCGGGAAAATGCAAAGGAGAAAGGGTATCATCTAAATATCGGTTGCTTTGAAGGATGGCATTAAACTGACATATATTTCCTATGTTCAATTCTAAGGAACCATCTATCTTTTTAATACTCTTTCGCAATCGGCTTCTAAAGATTTCCGAATCCCAAGAATCAGTTATTTTTTTTGGTAGGTGCTTGGGCCATGATATACCCATATGTAAATGGCAATTTGTTCGACGACCATGGATGGGTAATGTCATAAAAGAACTCAACACTGCAGATATGCCCTCGCATGAGAGGCAAAATGGTATTTTCATCTCATTTTTCTCATAATCTTTGGTTAAAAATTCCTCAAATTTAGTTTTCAACATTCTTAGTAAACGAAAGAATATGCTTGTGGAAATTCCGTATTTTGCCGCTTCTTCATCTTCTTTTTCTTTCACCTCTGAAAAATTCATGGAATTTTCGACTGTTAGTGGATTTTCACTGATGTCGCATTCGAATATTCTTCTGTTGTCGATTTCTACCGCCACTATTAAATTGGTTAATTTTTTGTTAGGACAATTATTGTCGCATTTATCAGTAGGTGATAGTATAAGCCAATTATTGTCGTAATTGGGAAATATATCTTCTTCTGACGAAAAACAGAAAATCAATTCTAGTGTTTTCACCTCGGTTTTTGCAGTCAGCAGTTGTAAACTAGCTATTTCAACAACAGTCTCTTCACGTCCATGGTTTAAGCGAACTCCAATTTTTTGTAAGTTAAATATTGATGAGATTCCCATAATTTCCTCAATGTTGTTATATTCCACAATTAATTCGTTTAACGAAGGGAGATTTTTAAAAGCGTTTCTATTGATCAAAGCATTCGCTATATCATTTGTAATATCAGCTTGGTTTCTTTCATGAGTCAGTCTGATTGTATTTCTTAAATTTATCCTTTGGCGACATGTGCATATTATTTTTAGAGAAACTAAATTTGGAAACAAGATAGAAATATTTTTCATAATTTCGAGAAAGTCGTCGTGGTCGAGAAGGCTAGTTATCTTAATAATAATTTCTAATTTCAAGATACGAAATAATGAATTAGGATGTTTTTCTTTCAGTAAGTCCGTTAATTTTATGAAGGTTTCATACCGATCTAAAGAAAAAATCAGAGATTTTAAACCTTTGAATTTGGAACCCATTGTCCTAATAACTTCGACTGTTTTAGCAGCCGCGGAATCACCGTAGTTTAAACCTTTTGTCGCGACCATATACTCGGTGAATGTCAGAGATATTGCTTCGGTCGCCTTGTACGGATTTTTTGTGGCGTTTTCCAAAAAGGCTAAAAATATCGCTGAGGTTTTACACCCGTCGTTCAAATCCAATTAGCAGACAAAAGAGGCAGGTTCTCGAATTTAAATCTTCACCCGGTTGTGCTTTCCATCACACCTAAATAAGTTTTCATTTAACTGTGCTCCTCATAACTTGCCAGCTTGTTTACTGCCTTTTCACAAAGCCTTTCTGTTGAGCGTGGGACTTTACTTTCTTGCTCCGATATTACTGCCCTCTCTCACACCTTTATGCAATTTAACTGTTTTTTTTAACTTTTCTGTTTTCAATATATGAGCTGCGATAATATTTAAACGTCAAAAATAGTACTTACATAAATTTTAAGTAACGAGCATTTAGTGAAACATTGATTTTAATGACATATTTGGAAATCAAATGGGCATTTTTATTATGATTTTATTATGTTTATTATTTCGATCAGTTCCAGTATTATTTTAATAATCTTTAGGCAATGTTATTTCTACCGATTGTTTACTTCTTTTTCCTATTCTCCTTCCTTAACTGTTGCTCTCTTGTTATTAATTATTTTAGAAACAACACATTGATAACCATCACAATTCATCCAGTTCCCGACCAACATTCACTCATCAGTCAATTAATTCAGGAGGACACTATACAACTTAAAATTATAACAAGCACATTACTATGACACTTATACACCTATCATTCACTAATCAGTACATTCACGATTTTACCCATAGAACAACTTATCAGTTTACACCGTTATATATACACATTTGATGGTCCCAACACAACAAACCACACCGAACCACTATTCTTACAACAACAACCGCAATTGCCAACCGTAAACCACTCAATGATACAAAATATTTTTAAATTAATTATTTCATCACATGTTCACTCTTACTTGTATTGTTAACTATACAACAGGCATTCACTCATGACGAGCTTACATTTGTCCATAGGACACTTACATTTACACTTACACTCACACACGAGATTTACTTACACTGGAGCACAATTTAATTACGAATCACACAAGAATATATAAACTTTACACTTCACACACAGAATTTACTCTCACCACATCACACAGACCCTTATAGCTTGACTACTTGGCACACACACACACACACACACATCATCACTTAATAGATGATACAATCAGATCTGTACATCAATATAATCTGTTAATTGTTATTTATAAAACAATTTTATGTTTTAAATTAAACACGCTAAATTTATATATACTACATTCAAATACAACATAAAATTATTCCAATATGTTTACTTTAATTTTAACTTCTATAATAAATCATACATTATAATTGAACAAAGAATTTATATTATTTACATAGTAATATTTTTGTTTATTAAATTTAATAACATCAAGTTTTTAAATTACTTTACTAAAAATATTTATTCCACAATTTTATTGAAAAAAACTATATATCATATTACGTACCTATAAAAGCAATAAAATCAGTACACGGTCAGCCCCAGCCCACCTCCCCTCTACACAAAGCTATGACCTATCGTCCTTGTTCTCTGACTATTTAACCTTTCGTTCTACCCTGCATCTTTTACCCATGGAATAAGTTATAAAAAAATAAACAAAATAAGTTCTTTCTCTGCTAACATGACAATGGATTTATTAAAAAATCATACTAAAGTTTCCTATTAAAAAATAACAATTATTTACAATTACATATTAATTATTATATACACTCTCTATAATAAAAAACCTAATATATATTTCAAAGTTATTTTTTTTTCGGGTAGATTTCTTTATTATTATTTTATTATTCTTGATTATGTACAATTTCCGACATATCCCCATTCACGCGAGTGAAAACACAATTCCCGCAACTCCTTACAGATAAAACAAAACGACCTCATTCGGTCTCTGTATAAATTTAGGGTGGATTAATGAGACAAATACTTTACGTCTAAATTTAGGAATAATCCCATTTGTTGTAACCCGGAGCGATTTAAGCCTAATTCCAGGTAAAAATATATTCTATATTGAAAATGATTCTTCTTTATTCTGTTCCTAAGTAACACATGTGGCTATGCAAATAAACTATTCACTTAGGCGGCCGTGAGAATTATAGGCACTAAATTAAGGATTAATCCATTTTAGTAGACGGTTTGCTATACGTTATAACATCCTTTAAATACCAGAGATCTATAATGGTATTTCCTCTGTTTAGTAGGGAGCATAAGATATACATTGTTTATTATTATTTTTTTCAAAATTAGTATTTAGCAAAAGTGAAACATGCTGGATCGGTAAGATCTTTAAGTGTAAATTTAATTTAAAATGTTTTCACTTTACTTGTGATTGGTCGGTGGTAACCTTGATTTCTCTTATTATGACACGTCGACTATGTATGATTGGCTCGGAGAATTATCTTCGTTTAACTTCGTCTTTGAAAAAATTTAACTTTGTTTCTTTGATTCTAATCTTAGTGATATTCCTTCGAGCAAGCTGTGTGTTATGAATTCATATAGATTATATCTTTTCTTTATACCCACAACAATCATTCTTAATAAATCATAGTCAATTTTTTAGTCATAGAATTAACGTGCACAAGTAATCTGACTTTGTATTAAAGAGTGAGTTTGCACATTAGTTACTAAGTGTTTATATCATATTTATAATAAAACTTAAATGTGAGCACTAATTATTAATTTATCACTAGAATAGATATAATTAATTCACTAGATTTATAAGCTAACCACCAGGACTCAGCATGAGCCCCACCGCAATGAGGCAACCAATACGCGCCACCCGCTTTGTGCGGTGCGCGCCTTGGCGTCCTCGCCTTCTGCTGTATTCGTCGGCAGTAAAGCAATTATTTCCCGCGTCGTCTCCGCCCGCCGTGCGTGCGCCGCAGAGCGCACGGTCCAATATTTACGCCGCTCATCGACGCCTGTGCGTTGCGACATCCGCAAGTGTGCTTAAATTATTTCGAAGATATGATAAAAATATTAATTTTTATAGATAGAAAACTTTTATTGAAATATAAATATTAATAATTACTAATATATATATTTTCTTTATTACTTGGGAATAAATTTAAATTTTTTGTCAATACTACTTATTACAAGATGATACTTCCTAAGGTGTTTATTGTGAGTATTTTAATATTTGGGACATGTAACTACTATACAACTATTTTTTTACTCTGTAATATTATAGGAACGTTCGAACAACATTGTGTGTGTGTGTGTGTTTCAGGTGAGTATTTTGTAAATTAGTTGTCTATGCGTGAACGGATTAATGTTTATATGTGTATGTGTGATATATGTCAGTGAATAGAGATATAAGTGTATGTGTTGTATATAGTGTAAGTTAAGTTTGTCTATATGGGTAAGTTAAATGCTTCTAAAGGCTGAATCATCAATATAGGTGGTATCAACGATGACGCATCAAAGTATGAAGTTCATCAATTAGATGTTATATTCTCTTAAGCCATTTCTGCGAGCGATTCCCTATGAAATGACGCTATAAAAAAAGCGGAGGCATCAAAGCTGGATAGGATCAAAGTTGATGGCATTCAATATATTCGCGAGTTGGGTGGATGTAGACGTAGTGGACCTGTCTTACGAATAAAGTATGTATTGGTAGTAGCTTTCCTTATCACCACCACTAGAAAAGGGGATTGGAAAAAAATAGATACAATCATTTATTTCGAAATAAATTTTAATCAATGTTATTACAATATGACGGTAAAGTATAATAATAAATAATTAAAATAGAAATTTTTTAATAATATTTATCACGCTATATGTGTAAGTGAGTGTGCAGTGAGATTCTGTGGATGATGAATATCGTAGCTGTGATAAATAGTGTGATGTGTGTGTTTAGGCGCTGTGAGATAGTAGTTTGCGAGTGGATATGTTGATGTGATGAATGTGTAGTCCCCATAGTCTTCCTGTGTGCTCGCGCGCTCTTGTGTGTGTGTAGTTGACCAGATTTTATTTGAGTAGTTTGTCACGTTATTAAGTTTTAAACGTAACCAATGACTGTAAAAGTCAAATAAAATGCTCGTATTATAGTATATTAAGGTAATAAAGATTAAAAAAAACTGATAGGTGATCCTCAAACTAGCGGACAGTGTATTAAGCGGTAAGAACTTCAGGCTATTATTGTATGATTTGAAGGGTGAAAACCAATGATTCTTTACAGAGGTTCACGTACCACAATAGGTGATGAGGGATTCTCTAGGTTAATTGTATGCTGAGCTTACAGAGGGCCACTCTTGTAACCGGTCGACTACTAGTGACATGCGCTGGCACATCCCGTGTCGGTGCTCATAGACTAATTCATAATTTGTGATTTGCGGTGTGTGGACGCTCGATACTCAGCTGGATCCTCCCAATATTATCTGCGCGCTGCGGCTTGAACAGCACCGCCCCGAGGCGGTTTCGAATATCGCGGAGAACTCATGCGCCTGTCGGTCTGCCACGCGGCGTGGGGGGCGTAGAAGGAATGCGGTCGCGGCCGCATTCGCACCATGTGGTCGTGCGCCGGTGGCTGGGCGTTGGTTGCCCTCTCCGCTGCGGGTGGGGGCTCGGCATAGAGCCTGGTGTTATGCTTTTTCACTGAACTATGTGATATTTAATTATTTTATCTCCGGGAATTCGTAGTGAAAAATTAATAACTTATTCCTCAATGTAAGTAGTTTATTATAAATCTACTGCACGATATACACGTTAGTAACCATACGAAGTTCGTAAAAAACACTTTTAAATACAAATCTCCAGATAACTGCTGTCATCTCTCTCGCTTAACAGCTAAAATGACTATTATTGTATTTATAAAATGAGTTTGAGAGTCTAAATATGATACATTAAACACACACACCTCGGCTCAAAATACAGTGTGAGAAGTTATACATATTAGGATTAATTTTCAAAAGTACGAATCAGAGCAGGAAACTTCCTCCGAACCCCAACTTTTCTACCATACACGGTGATGTGTCCACTTATAGAAGATCCAGAGTGATCCTTACCTCGACACCAATCTACAAGTAATGGCAATAAACACTTCTCGCGCTCTTGTGACCCATAGGCGTGGATAACTCTCGGAGCGATTTAACTCCGATTTCATGCATGTTTTAGTTGGATGACATCACTTCGCTTTTCTATTTATGAAGGAAAAGTGTAATAATAACAAATGTCATCTGCTTTTTTGTCTATACGGGACGTAAAATACACTTTTGAACCTACAGAAGGTATCTCAGTGTCATATGACAGATAATAAGCGCCCGGGCCGTCTACATACGGAAAAGAGATATTTATCTCAGAGAATTTAGGCCTAAGATTTTTATCACGGCCTACACGTGTAGTTATTGCACCACATTCTCTTTACATGAAAAAATAGCTTTTGCCAGTTGTGAAAGATGGAGTTGTGACCTGCAATTAGGCTTTAATTATACGCCCCGAGTTTGTTTACTCTAAAATCGTGAATTTTCTATCCCTCCCAGTTTTAGACGTCACAAGTAGTTTATTTCTCAACAGCATCTTATACAGAAAGACTAGCGTCAGCCTTTTCTTGTTATCTGTAAAGATGGTGCGGGTAGTTGTGCTGTTTCTGTGATGGTTATTTCTAATGGTACATCGTAATAATAATTAATAAAATTAAGAAAAACCCGAATTATTTAAAAACTTTTGAAATATTTTTAGTAACATCGGTGAATAATATAAATTGTAAGTTGAATAATGGTTATTTTTAAATTAAAAACTTAGAATGATTTTAATAAAATACATGTTATGTTAGTCGAGAAACAACTTATTTTGTTATTTTATGACTTTATTACATGGGTATTAAGATGATGTAAGGCAGGAATTCAAGAGAAACAAAACGTGGCATAGCGCCTTTGGTGTAGATGGGGTGCTGGGGGCTGACCTTTCTGATTTATTGTATTGTTTTATGGTACGTAAAATATGTTTTTTTATAAAATTTCATAATATATTGTTTTTTGTAATAAGTTCACTCTGTTAAAAGAGCGTGGATATTACCTCAAAATTTTAGAACAAAAAAGTATTTCAGACAGTAATCACATAACATTCGTTTTGGTTCAGAAGCATAGATGCTTTGATTTATGTATGAGAAGTTTTAAACACACTAACTTTGAATATTGATTTTAAGTTGTGATGGAGTTGAATGAGTAAATATGGCTTGTATCCGTTGGTCTTATTATGGTAAGAAGTTGAAACACAGATTCGTTTTATATACGAATTATAGCTGGTATATACTTTTGTGCTATAAGTTGTTATCGGTGGTCGTCCCCCGGGCGGTGGGTCGAGTGTGTGATTCGTTGTATGTCCGGTGTTGTGCTCGATGCTATAGTGGATAAGTAAATCTTTCCCGTGGGTAGAGTAGTTTAAAATAATACTAGTGTGTGATTGTGTTGTTAAGATTAAAATCGTGTGCAGTGCCCCTCCAAGTAGACACGGCTCTCTTTGTGATCAACTGTGTCACAGGTAATCTTACCTCCCCTGTCGTGCCGTTAACGAATACTGTAAGGAAAATGTTATTTTAATTGATTAAGAGAAAACTATTCTTGTTAATCTCATGTCTTCTTTGATGAATGTGTGTATAGTAAGTATCATAGTGAAATGTGTGTATAAGTGTAAGTGTGTGTGTGTGTGTGTGTGTGTGTGTGACCACATGTGTATAAAGTGTAAATGCTTAAGTGTCTATGGGTAAATTAAGTGTCATAGTGATGTGTTGTAGGTATAGCTGTCATAGGGAATGTGTGTATAAAGTGTAAAGTGGAGATAGGTGTGTGTGTAAAAAGTGATAAATGTGTGTGCTTGTTTGTGTGTGTAGTGTGTGTGTGTTGTGTATGTGGTGGTTTCTAAATAATAATAACAATAGCTATTTGAAGTACGATATACACCGCGACTAAAAGTATTGAGTATCATATAAAATTATAAATCACAATTTATATCCAATAGGATACAAAGATAAATATAATATTTAATTACACAATATTTTTTATGGATAAACATAAATAAAAATAATAATAAACCAGGATAACATAAAAAGATATTTTGAAGAATCAATAACAAAAAATACCCCCAATGAAAAGTGTTAATAAATATATGAGTATAAACAGTAAAGCAGAAAGTTAAAAACAGTAAAAAGCAGAAATTAAAGCAGTAAAGCAAGAAAGCATTAAAGCAATAAGAAAAACAGAAAGTTAAAAGCAGTAAAACAGAAAGTTAAAGGCACAGAGCTGAGAACACATGCAGTTAAACGCCAGGTAAAGCAGGAACAGCTATTAACAGGCCAGTGCGTAATAAAGCAGGAAGTACGCAAACGTAACAGGCATCTATTCATAAACGTTTTTGCGATATCGTTCTTGGGTACTTCAAACATGGCCGCTAGGTGTAGGTAAATTTAGAAACAACGAACCGCGTCCTACGTTGTTAGGGCCATCTCACCTGCGCCTCGTTTCTCTACCTGCTGTTAATTCTCTGCTTTTATCTATTCTTTAACTCCATGGTGTGTGACTGCTTTAACGTTTTCTGTGCGTATATATACTGCTATTAACTTTAACTGTTTTAACTGCTTTACTTCTCTGCCACTTAACGCTTTAACTTTCTGCCAACCTTTTTATCTGTATTATTAACTTACTTGCCTTTTACTGTTGTAACTCATATTTATTAACACTGAATAATATGTATTTTATATTTTGTATTTTAATAACCATTTTATTTTTAGTATTTTAAATTATTATTTTATATTTATTTTTATTATATATATATTAATTTACTTATTTATTATTTTTATTTTTTTATTTATTGTTTTATTATAACTTAGTGTTTAATTTTTACTTTCATGTCTATAATTAAATTATAAATATTATTTCCGATGTTGTGAGTAGGAGTCGACGTGCGTATACACACATTCACACTACTAACCACAACAACCACACACACGCACACCCGATCTTGACACACGAAATATAGGTACACTCCAAAAATAAACACATATTGATGGTAGGAGACACAACATAATAATCCAAACCAGTACGAACTATTTACTTCCCTCTTTCAAAGAAGATTAAAAAGAGGCAGGTTTAATTTCTTTAACAGGATTTTCACAGCCATAATGACATGATAGGCTTATTAAGCAACTAATATATAAAACAAAATGAAAACGAATTTTTTTAAACGAAATTTAAGGTTAATTGCTCCCAAAATTTTACCCGATGGTTACCTGTGGCAAAAAAACCACACGCTACACACAAATAACACAAATGTATCGATTCCTTTTCAGATGAACACACATTCACTATGATACTTATACACACATTCACGTTATATGACACGTTAGTCGATTTAAAATCATCATTTAGTGCAATCCAGAGCCTTCCCTCCGGACCTGTATTGACAAATCTCCTGAAACACATCACACAAAAGAATTAATCTCGTACGAAACGATAGACACACCGACAAGAGACTTTCTACTACATCGCACACAGTAGATATTATTATACCTCTACAGCTGCAGCGACACGAGATTTACTTACACTCACACAGATGGCTAACTTAATAACACCTGTGCATCACCGACGACATACCGAGGTAGTCGCACACATCTCAACTACGCACCCACGCGCACCTCACTCACTTACAATACATCGATAAAGCGTATATCAGTTATTATTAAACACTTTTTTTTATGTTTTTTAAATTTTACCCACACGGGTACAATTTATCATTGACTCATTCACAATCACAACTAAATTACAATTATATTCAAAGTTTGTCTTAAAACTTCTATAATAAATCAAAGCATTATCTATTGAACAAAAGAATGTTATTTATTATGATCGGTTTAATACTTTTGTGTGTTATAGTACATTTTATAACTAATCAAGTTTTAAAATAACTTTTAGCTAGTATGATCTATAACGATTCTTGTTTTTTTTTGTTTTCCCTTATTAAGAGATCATTATTTTGCCACTTTTAACCTGTAAAGCAAATTAAATCTCAGGGTAGTAATGGTTCAGCCCTCCAGCAGCGCCCTCTACAACCAAAGCTATGCCACAGTTTTGTTGGCTCATTGACGTTATCCTGCTTGGTGATTATCATCCTCGATTTTACCCATTGTAAATAAGTATAGAATAATGAACAAAAATGAAGTTCTTCTCTGCTAACATAACTTGTATTTTTTTTAAAATCATTCTAAGTTTTTATTATTAAACAATTATTAACCAATTATTCCTACTTACATCTTATATTATTTCACTGCACGATGTCTCAAACTAAAAATATTCAAAGTTTCTTAAAATTCGGGTTATATCCTCTCCTATTATTATTATGTTAGTATCGATGTACATCTGGGAGCAATCCAATCACCCGAGAAAAAAGCGACACAACTTACCCTCGTCACACTCTCTACAGCATACGAAAAAGACCTCCTCTCACTGAGTTAAAAAGTGCTCCGCTCTCGAAAATAACTACTTTTTACGTCTAAAGTATAGGATAATCCTTTTGTCAACGCCTCGCAGAGTGCGGCCGGACCTTGTTAAGCCTAATTCCAGGTCAACATATATTTTCAAACTGACCTGTTTCTGTAAAATGTGGGCCAATAACATTCTTATCATTAGGCGCCTATCAAAATCTTTAGGCCTAAAGTTTTTGGATAATCGGCTTTTGTAGACGGGGCATATATATTTAATTCCCTAATGACGCAGGTCAAAAGGGGATTTTCCCGTATAAACAAGAATCTATATTCTCTCATTATTATTTTGTTTATAACATATACCTCTCTCCACCACGTTGGATATCTCATGCTATAGGAATCAATGTGTAATGATCCTTTTTTTGAAAGCAGCGTAAAAAGAAATGTTTCCTTCTTGTGATTGGCTTCTCTGGCGGCTCAAGTTCCGACTTATCTCGTCACTCATGACCTCGCCGTTACTTGGTGAATTCGCCGCCCACGTCAGAGAATTTATTTTTCTCAGATCTGCTTTTTGAAAATTAACTTGTTCCTCTTGAAACTATGGGTATCTATGTTCGGCGAGGTGTAGTGATTTTTAATTATACTTTTAGACCCTCCATAACTCAGTTTTAAATATCATACCTCACCTCTTTAGCTGTGTTGAGAGCACGAGTTGTGGCACTCATTATGCTTATCTCCTGATTTTGTATTAAGAAGTGTTTTTTTTTTTACTAAGTGTATATTTCATATTTTTATGAATAATACTATATGGGATAATTATTAATTTCACTAGAATAGATAATATTAATTCACTAGTTAATAAGCTAACCACCAGGGCTTCAGTGCATTCAGCCCACTCGCAAGGCACACAGACCCCCGCACCCCGCTGGTGAGCCGCCTCCTTCACGCGCTTGTCCCTGACCCGGCCGCTGTGCCCGGCAGGCGCATATGATTCTCGCTGTTTCGCCGCCCGTCGCGAGCCGTGACGCCCGCCATAGGCGCAATACTCCCTTGCACAGCTAGCGTTCAGATACTCCACGCTCTCATAAGAAAAATACTAGAGATAATGGTATCCTCAGCTAGCCTCTGAACGTGGGATGTCTCGTGGAAGCGAGCAAATGCGTCAACCGGTGTGTCCAGTTCTTTACTCCTCGGTTTCAGCGTCCTTTAAGTTTACTAATACCATCACGATAACTCTCCATTCCTCTATTGTGTACTTTTGAATTCTGCGTGTATGTCAAGTTTCACACCTTCGATCATACAATATACACGCTTGTATCCGAGTAAACATACGCTTAATACACTGGCGCATCTCATGCAGCACACCTACAGTATATTGTTATACTTTTTATCCTTTTCATACATTACACTTATCTATGGTACTTACCAGTCATTTAGTTTTAAAATTAATGAGAATGACAACATTCAGAATAATGGCATGATAAACACACACACACACACACCACACACCACACACCGACATACACACACACACACGCTACGACACACAACACACACACACCACAGCACATACGACTACACACATTCACAACACGCACACTCACTTACCAGTCAATATAGTGCGCGGGTGAGGTCACTTTAGTTCTATAACCACGTTTATAATTTCTCATATTCTATTATTTGAATTCTTTATTGATATCTCACTCACCTGCAGTTGTTCACTTTAACGTCATACATCATATAGATATACTCTGATATAATATAAGCTCACGCTCACACCTACACTACCTACACATCACGCTCCCACCCACTTCGATTTATTTTTTGATTCCCCTGCCTCAACTTTGAGTGCCGCCACGCTGCATTGCCTCCGCTGAAATACATCTCAATTAGATATAATGATTCCTTCTGCTTGTGTCGTAGGGTCACTCGTGCGTTATGTCATTGACTATCTTTCTTAGTATACTGCATTCCTTGACTGGGCGTCAGTCTTTTAATACCACCTATATTGATGATTCAGCTATGATGACTCAGATTTGATTACCATAGACCACTTACACACTTACACTTATACACACATTTAATATGACACTCACACGCGGTCACACATACACACATACACATATGACACTTTACGTTGCATTCCCTATATACCATGCTCACACCACATTCACACATCACACCACACTCACGCTCGATTACTGGTAGGTAGTATTATATAATATAGTATATTAGTATCACATGAGCTACGGTTATTACTCTAGTACGTGAGGCTGGATAATATAAACGTCTATAATATAGTTATTATCTATTTTTTCATTATTACTTCTTCCCTAAATTCCTACTATTATTATTATTTAACATATTTTACGTAGTGATATAAAGTACATATAGATATATATAATTACTCCCACTATATAATATCATTAATCGCGCGGGCGAGGAAAGTATGCGGCCTGCACAAGGCGCACGGAGCCCGGGTCGAGCATTACGCGGAAATATTGCGCCTGCGGGCGCACGCAGGGGCACCTTAACGCAACCCATTAGAGAGTTGGAGCCGCACTCGGCGGCAAGGGGATCTGCGGCGGAGTTCATCGCACCAGCGGGTGCGGGGTTGGTTGCGCCTTTAGCGGTGTGCCGGCCATGAGCTGAGGCCCTGAGTAGGATTAGTTCTTATAGGAAAACTAGTGAGACCTCGTTAATATATAAATTGATCTATTCTAGTGAAATTAATAATTATTCCTCAATGGAAGTATTTATTCATAACATATGCATATACACTTAGTAAAAATTAAAAGCTATATTTTCAGAAAATTCAGATAACTTGTGAACTCGCTTAACTTTGTTAAATTGACAGATATGATTGGTTAAAGCATGAGTCTTGGGGTCTAACAATGAAGTTTTTAATCAAAAAACACACACCGGCTGACTCAGAATACAGGTTTATAAGAACCAGAAAGTTAAATTTTCAAAAGACGGATTAAAATAATTCGTCGAGCCAATCACATACGAGCGTCGTATAGAGATAAAGGATTTTAACCCCGACGCAATCTCGACCACACGTAAGGAAAAAACATTTTCGCTTTATGTAATTCCTGCTTAGAAGCCCGCAGTCTTAACCGAGCCAGAGCATGTTTCTCAGCTGTGTAAAATACTTAAGTCTTATTAAATGCGATCAATAAGGTATATATTACATAGTGGCACCTCTTGTCTACATGACGGGAAACTCGAACCTTTTGAACCTGGTATTAGGCTCGACTTAACATATTAGCCCGTCTACAAGAAAAAGCAGGATTATCCTAAATTTAGAGCTACAAAATTTAGGCCTAATGTAGTTAGTTGCGACCACAGGGCAGTTGTTACAGAAAAAACTGATCAAGCTTACCTTCATAAATATTTTTATACCTGGTATTTATTTCTATTCTTAATCTGCTCCCGGGTTACTAAAACATGGTACATTTTATCCTACAATTTTAGACGGTAAAGTAGTTATTTCAACACCATTTTACAAGGAGTGGAGAGGAGTCAGTTTCGTATCGTGTAAAGGAGTGCGGGTAGTTTGTTTCTCCGATGGATTGTCAATGTACATCGAAATAATAATAATAATAAAGAAAAAGCTTTCTATGATAATCATATTGTCAAAATATTTTTATGTTAACATCTGATCGTGTTTTTTAATAATTTTTATCAAATGTCAAGTGAATAATTGTTATTTTTAAATAAAATTAGCATTATTTTAAGCAATATACTTGCTGTGTAATTTTGAAACAACTTATATTTTGGGTATTTTCTTTCGTTTATTATTCTCAATTACATTTGGCTTAACAGTATGATGTTAAAGCAGTATATAGCAAAGAGACAACAATACACGTGGTCCATAGCTTCGGTAGAGTGTTGCTGTGGGCTGACCTTATGATTTATTGCTTTAGGTGACCGGCCTACAAAAAGTATAGTTTTTAATAAAAATTTCATAATATTTTAATGGAAAGTTATTTTTAATAACTTGATAGTTATAAAATTTATAAACAAAAAAGTATTAAACAGTTAATAATATATATTTCTTCGCTTCAATAATGATAATGATTGATTTATTAAAGAGATTTTAAGAAACTTTGAAATAATGTGCTCTAGTTGTTATTTGAGATGAGTTAATATAGCTGTAGCGTGTTTAAATTGAGAGGAACATAAAAGTGTTTTAATAAAATTATTACGTTATATGTGTAAGTGAGTGTGCGTGTGTGTGTGTGTTGGGTGTTGTGTGTGTGATAAGCTCGATCGAACCTACCTCCTTTTTATAGGCAGCGGAAGATAAATACTGTGGTCAGAGTGTAAGTTAAATCTGTGGGTGAGTGTGTAAGATAAAATCTGGTGTGTAGTGTAAGAAATCTGTGTCAGTGTGAAGATGAGGAAATCTGTTTGTGTGAGTGTAAGTTAAATGTATAGTTGTGCTATATGGGTAAATGTAAGTGTGTCATAGTGAATGTGCTGTATTAAGTATCATTATGTGAATGTTAGTGTATACAGTTGGCACATGTGAATGTGTGTGAGTGAAAATTTAGAATATTCTTAAAAAAAGCTTACCTAAGCGCTTAGGCGCGCGAATAATTTCTCTTACACCCGCACGCGCGTACATTCCTACGTTTAATGGTGTGTGTGTTGTGTGTTGACCACATGTGTTTAATAGTGTAAATGTCAAAGTGTCTTCGAGTGGCGGTAATTATTATAATTTAGTTCGCACTAGGTTGAATGGTGTATATAATTGTATCATAGAGTGATAATGGTGTGTATAAGTGTTATGTGATATGATGTGTGTGTAGTAGTTTGTTGGTGAGTGTGAAGATGTAGATAGTGTGTTCGTAATTATATAATAATAAACCAATAAGGCATTGAAGGGAGTAACAGAACACTAGTATGGAAGACCTATATATAAAAAGTAATAAACAAATTTAAGAAATAATAAAAAATAATAAAAATGAATAAAAAAATAAATATAATAATTATATATAAAAAAAATAAAAAAAGTATTAAAACAAATAAAAACAATAATGTTATATATAAATGTTATGTGTATTTTAGTAAATATATCTATGTATAAGACAGATTAAAGTTAAAAACTACAGACTTAAAGCTAGATAAGTCTCTTAACAGCAGCTAAAGCAGCAAAGTTAAAGCAGAGTTCGTTAAAACAGAGAAGTTAAAGGGCAGTCAAAGAGAACATGACAAGTACAAGCTAAGCCCGAGGAGTGAAAACATGTAGTTAAGCTTATGTAAGTCAAGGAAAGATTAAGAAAGTCAGTGAAGAGCTTATGCTTTTATACTAAACAATTAGGCGAGACGCGGCCATACTAATCCCCTAAAGGGTGTGTAGGTCAATAACACCGATACCCCTAGGCTGGCTATTACTGCTATCTCCCTACTGCTTTAAGGGTTGTGTAATATGTATATGTTTTAATAAAATTATGCGTGTTTACAAGTTTATCCTCAGATTATATTAAAATGTTCTATATGCCGAAAAGCGTTAGCTATAGTGATGGTTTTTATTCTTAACAATTTTGTAAATATAGATAATAAAAAAGTATTAAAACAAAAATAAAATAGAAATAATAAATTTAAAAAGTATTAAAACCAAAATAAAAAATATAAAAGAAACATAATGTTAATAATTAATATATGAGTTAAATATAAGTACAGGTAAAAGCAGCGAGAGAGTTTAAACTACTAGTAAAGCACGAGAGTTTGAATAAAGCAGATAAACATCGTGTTATAAAGCTAGCTGAATATGCAGCACACGCTTGAGAAAGCAAGGACTTAAAAACATGTATCGCTCTCCACAGCACACAGAAATGCACAGAAAGATTAAAGCAGCTCTCCACAAAGCTAGTATAAACAAAGGCAGCGTATTATTGCTAGTTTTGTAACTATTAGGCCTACTACTATTAGTTTTGTAACTGTTAGGCCTACGGTTTTTTAATAGATTTTTAATAAATTTTTAATAAAAAAAATTTTTCGTTTCACCCTAATATACAGTAAGAGAGTAGGATAAATTGTATTTTTTCTACAAACTTTCAACAGGCGTATATTTATGATAATCACTATTACAAATTAAATAAAGTTTTAATTATTACTATATAATAAAGAAAAAAAACGAAAATAAAATTAAATAAAAAATAGCATCTAACATATGAAAAGATTATAATAATTTAATAGTTATACAGCAGAATTTTAATTAATTGTTAATAAATATATGAGTTTAAAGCATATAAGCAGAGAGTTAAAACAAGGTAAGCACTCAGAGAGCCGGGTCCTCACACACACGAGATAATTAAAGCATGTGCACAGTTTTCACACAGCAAGTAAAACATGAAGCAATATAAGCGAGTTAAAGCAGAAAGTTAAGCAGTAAAACATGAGTTAAAGCAGTAAGCAGAAAAGTTAAAGCAGTAAAGCAGTAAAACAAAGGCATACTAAATCGCGCCTAGGTGTGTGAGTAATAACACCTCTATTATGTGTTACTGCTGATTTATGCACAGTATATAAAAAGGATTATAGAGATCACACACGCACGCCTGATGTTTCTTTAAACTCACATATTACTTTCGTTACGAGGCATTGATAAGTAAAATATTGCGAATGGTTTTTAATATAAATACAGCATCAACTTTCTAGAATTTCTCTCGATGTCCTCTGCGTGAGCAGTAACGAAGTATACTTTTTAATAAAACAAAGTATCAGTAATAATAATATGAACAGTCTGGGTTTATAGTCAGTATTATACTATCTAAGAGTAAAAAATCATATCGTGTATATAATATACAGTGCGTGTGCTTTAAATAATAGGTCTCCGCGTGAAATCCGAGCAGTTTACAGTGTTAGGTTCGCGAAAATAATATGGCTCTCTCTTTAAGTGAAAGAAATAGATATATAAGTATTGAGAATACACACAGACATGAATGACTCGTGGAGCCGGCGTATAATTTTGACAACGAAATACTTTTGAAATTGCGGTGTTTTAAGTAGTTGAATAAGAATATACTCAGTTACGACACTCATGAGCACTTATAAGCCCTGATAATTTATATATGAGTACTGTTTTCATTGCGAGCGCGGTTCGAGCTCGCACCTAGCTCCCGCGCGGAGTGCTTGTGGGCCTCCATCCTTTGGCGCGGGACGAGCCGGGGGCTTGCAGCCATCGCCCGTGGAAAAAGTGAGGCAGCTGTATGTATAGCTTCCGCGCCCAGAGGAGACAAATTAGCCACTCACTCTAACTCTGTTCTATGATGTGGGAAAGAGATGAGACGCGATACACAACCAGATTTACATCAAAAGAAATAGAAAATTCATCAAATATATAAAGAATGGTTACTCAGAAGGATAGACGCATCACAAGGATGACTCGAGTGCAATATGTTTCAATATACCCACTTCAGTAGAAAGGTTGACTAATGAAGGCAATCAATGCTGATGACGAGGCTTAATATGCTGCAATCTTAAGGCATCATAATGCTGATCGGTGGACTTATTAAATCCTTGAAGAAGAGTGGCAATCAAATATATTTCGAACGCGTTGAAACGTGTGTGTTTGACGATCTTTTCGAATACGACGAGAGGAGAGGAATATCACAGACGAGACTTACGAAAGCGACGTACCGATTTTTCACGCTCTTAACGTATTTTTATGTACATGTGTCGGTTGTAATGTTTTTGAGTGTAAGTGTATATAATGGTTTAATGTAAAGTGTCTATGGATGATTCGAAAATGTACATGATTTTATATATGTCCGTAATTAAAATAGTGTATGTTTCTTCAATTATTTCTCATATATCCGTTAGGAAGCATTCTAGCAGATTGGTACAAGAATGTAACACCAACTGAATTTTTTTCCACTTCCGCACCTAGCACTTAATTACCTAGTGGATAGACACCAACCTAGTTGATGCGCCCTGATTCCACCTCCCGAAGGGTGAGGCTGAGAAAAAAGCTAAGAAATTAACCCGAAGTAGGACACATCAGTATGAGCTACTATGTTCCCGAGCACTTCACTTCCCGCCACTATACGCCTCGGCACTCACTTTGGTCAACTATCCGATAGCCCTAACTCTTATTGCTTGCGTATCTCTAATATATCGGAGCAACGACAATGTGGCACTAACTATACTTGGAGGCACTTCACCTCGGGGACTCACTCACCTGGCACTCATCTAATAGCTCCACTAGAACGGGCTTACCCGCTGTAGAAGCAAGCTATTTATATGACATCCTTACAGGTAGATCTGGTGAAACTCGATCACAAAGCCTAATCAGAGTTTAGCAGATCCCGATGGGTCCAATAAAATTTGACCCATGGTAATATTAGGCCTGAAGAATAAAGGCTAAATACATGGTAGTTCAAGCGAGATCGAGGTAAAGACATCAAAAAACGGTGCCCTAAGTCCCTCAAGGAAGGAGACACAAAAAAAAATTGAACGCATGGGTCAAATTTGACACCAACATTTTTTAATAATAGCGCAAGGATAAAAAGCCGAAATGAGTCATTGAGATACAAACAAAAGGTATACAGACACGTTTCACAAAACTCAATTCGCTGCGCTGAGACCCCTAGGGAAGTCAAAATAAACCCATATAACTCCGTTTGGGTCACCATATAGTTGACTCACCATTTGGAGATCAACACTCACGAAATAGTTGGCTGGGTCCAAAAATCTTACCCGTGCGGCCAAAGAAAATTGGTCCCATGGAAGTACCAATATGAGATGTTAAGACTCAAATTAGTATTTCGTGGGCCAGAAAATTGACCTCACTCGCAAAACCAGAAAAGAGCGTAGCGAATCCTTTTAACAAGTGTCCGTCGCGTCAAAATTGACCATGGATTAAGACCAATTGGGTTTTAGATCGAAAATATCATTCGTTCAAAAGTCTAACGGGCGATGTTGCTATTTGCTACGATCAAGACAATCAAAAGGGCAAGCCCCCTAAAGGTAAGAATTCAAAGTAATTTACCGTCGCGCACTCCAAATTAAATTCGAGTCCCCACAAGATCGAATAAATGTTTCAAATAGGCGGGCGAACGATTACAGTAAAAATAGGTGTCCGGTAGATAGCTGAGGTATTAAACAACGAGATTGCCTGACCGCTCATAATTACTTGTTTTTGTGACGCCACCCTTTCTCAGAAAGAGTCGCTAAACAGTGTAGGGCGGATTGACCAAAAATTAGGGTTGCAAAAAAATTGGCAGGTTCTCACAAAATAATATTACCCGCTGGGCCGACACACTGTCGCGACCTCATGGCAGACGGAATGCTCGGTCGAAGATAAAGCTAAAAAGTCAGTCCTATCAAAGAGGGTAAGTCCCAAAAAGGTTAAAGCCTCCAAAACACGCTCAAAAGGGCCCAAAAAGGTCAGGTCAGGCTTAAACAATAATATTGCGGAGCGCTCACAGAAATATACGATTTCGCCCCAAATAATTTTAATAGTCGATTAGTCAGGTTGATCGCTGGTCACCAAGAGAGTTTCTAAAAAAAGGTCAAATGTAATCAGAAACTTGAGTGTCGCTTTAGTGTAAAACAGTGGTAAACCGCTCGGAACTATATTAAACACTCGTTTGCTTAACCTCTCGCCCTCGTTTCACTACTATCGTATTTGGTGTCTTTAAAATATTTTAGGTTGACCGGGGTTTTGTGAGGATATATATATATATAACCAAGTATATTTTTTTACTCAGATACAAAGATAGGTAATTCACATAATTATAGTTGTGATATATACCCTTTATTTCTTGTTTTACAGTATATTTTATATTACTTAGGGTAATATTACTCACTGAATATTTAATAGTATTACGTATATTAATATTATTATATATATATTTATATCTAGGCCTGTGATCAATTCACGATAATATATAATCTGGGTCAGCCTCATCAGTAAAGAGCCAACAATCCGAGTGACTCTCAAAAGAGACTTTATCACCACCGAAAAGTTACGCGCGCAAAAGGCTAAATTACATTGCTAGAGGTAAATGCTGCTGCCCGTTCACAATTTTTTATGTGACCGCGAAAAATGTTAAGAAAGAAAAAAAAAGAAAAAAAAAAAAAAAAAATATATATATCTCAAAAAACTACAATACCTACACCTTAAATGAATTCAATTTGCATGGCCTTTCCACATTTGAAAGTTTTATGAGGAAAGTGTAAAAAAAATAAAAAATTATAAAAAACTTATTGTTAGTAATTATAGTAATATGATTAGAGGGGCCTATTACCGAGACCCTCGTTTAATTGATGAATTTACTCGTTCAAGAATCAAATGACTCTTCTATCTCACGAATTTTTGCTTTTTTTTTTTTTGACTATACTGACGACCGACTGACGTAATAAAGAACGACCTGACTATTAGCACCGATGGTCAGGAGTCTGGAGTAGTGTTTGGCGGTCTCTCGGCCTTTCCGGGAACTACGTTGGTAGGGACTAATTCCCCCCCGCCGGGAGAAGGGTCCTCCGGAACCCCACAGCTCTTTGCTGGTAATTGTGACAAGGTTAGTGAGTCGACGTTGGTGCGCTACCGACCACCCTGCCCTCTCTAAACTTGGGTAGTGTGGAAACGTCACCCCTCTGTGTGTTCCCCGTCGGAGCGTGCGACCACCACTAAATTGCAATCGTGTACAGTGACCTTTAAAATATAAAATAACGTTATCTCTCCGTGAGTATATATATATACTCACATAAGTTATTACTATTATAATTATTATATATATAATATATAATATACTTCTTTATACTATATATAATATCTTCCCTTTTATTTTAAAATATAATAATAAGGTATAATATAATAATAATTTATATTTGTAAGCGTATATATCCTGTGACCTCAGAACTAATCATTCAATGAGTATATGATATTATATATATAATAACTCATGGTGGTATTATTTAAATGAGAGAATTTATAAGTGTAATAATTTATAAGATAATTTGATGGAATAAAGTAATAGTATTATATATATTTACTATGTCCCCAGCACCCCCCCTCCAAAAATAGCCATTAAATTTTTATGTGTGAATTTTATTTTTTTTCTCAAATATATTTATATTTTTCTATTTTTACATTTTTCCCGAACGCATAATATACAATTTTAATCTCAAGCGATTCTACAAATAACTCGTGGTTTATAGTGTCATTTCCTGATAGCTTTATATATTGTTAGTTTACGAAGATGTGATTATTTTTTTTTTTATTTTTTTTTTTTTTTTTTTATTCTTTTGCAGTGTGTCCTCTTAAGGACTTAAATAAATTCTCCAAGAAGATTCCAGCAGCAATTATATCCTTTTTCTCGGCTAGCTGTTATAGTCTCTCTTGGAGATCATGCGATGTGGGGCTGCTTCTAGAAAGGCTCGTTCATCCGTACGTATATATATATAGATAGTATTACTTATACCTACTTCTATCTCATTTTCGTACTACGGCTCACTCACGTCGTTTTACGGTTAAAACTCTCGTATATTAGTAAATTATATAAATAATTATGACGTATCATATAGGTAAGTATAGTAATGTGATTCATATACGTAGTAGGTAAATTTTATAGCCTTCACGCTTACTATATATCGTTATTAATATATATTTTATATATCCTATATATAATAATATTATGAGTATCACGCTTACTAGGGCCTTATGTAGTAGATATATTACACAGTCGAAGTGGAGAGGCAAGGTAATGTGATTATGTCTCCTTGGTTATTTAATTTGGTATATGGATGGTAAGTTGTTATGGAAAAATATATAGAGGGTGGGAAGTCGAAAGTTGCCACGGGGAAGGTGTTGGAATAATGGAAAATGGAAGCGATGGTTAGAAGGCGTCGACATCCGTTTTATTGATATTCTGATCTGACTTTGGTTTTTTTCTCGGGTGTGAATCTGACACGAGTTAGATAAGAAGGAAATTAGGTATGAAGGGGTTCTCGAATAAAATATGGTCACGTATAAGGAGTTAGGATTTGTATTAGTATGTGGTGTAGGTAAGTGGAGGTCCTCGGTGTGAAAAGTTATCTTTCGTTAGAGAGACGTGTGAGCAACTGGAAACACCAGTATCTGAGAGTTTCATAATAGTAGGATTTACTCATGGTGTGCGCCGATAACAATGGCAACGGCATATTGCAGTATTCCTTAATAGTAGTGTAAAGTTGTGTATGGTAGGAAAATGGGGCTGGCCGTTTGCAATTAAAGGCCTTTGTGAATGTGAGAGACCAATTCGTGAGGGCGCTAGGGTTTTGCATGAGGGTATGTTTGTGATATCTGTGATAAGGTCGTATTTAGTAGTGAAACTCGTTATAGGTCTAGTAAATCAAGAGTATGGATCTAAAAATACAAAGTGTTTCAGATGACGAATTCTTATGGGCTGTTAGGGTGTGAAGGTAAAGAATGAATTAAAATGAGTGAACTTCCTCAGAACGTAATCCTAGGTGATGTTGTGTGTGGGTGTGGAAGAAAGGGGTAAATAATATAATAACACGGGATAGTAATTTGCTGGAATAACTTTGCGTCATATGGATTAGGCCGATGGATGATAGTTCGCGTTGGTTAAGCGGATGTATAGTGGTGTGTGTGCTAGGAAATGCGACCGGCTGAGACTGAAGAAGAAAAAGTTGGATTGAGTTAGCTAAAGGAATGCGCTTGGAGGAGAGGAATGTGGAGTTTGGCAGAGCGAGAAGAAAAGGTGCATTAACAAGAAGCGTCGAAGTCCATCTTATTGTCTGGACTTGGTTGTGGTCTTTGGCCCAGGGGATTAGAATCGCCCACATCGACGAGCGATTATACACATTGTAGAGGGTCGCAGACTTCGCGAGTCCTCGTTGAAGCAACTCAGATGGACTCGGGGCGTACACGGTAAACAGTCTGGGAGAGCTTTCTTTTCGTAACTCTGCTTCATGTTCTTCTACGACTTTTCTGTTTTCCGGTTATGCTACGCACCTCACCCCCAATCTGGGGATAGGAGGAAGATAGTATAATAATATAATATTGGTGTTAATGTATATATATAGTAATATATAGAGAATATATATAATTATATAATATATAATATATATATATGATTAATTTAATATATATAGTATAATATAAGATAGGTATATATATATATATTATAATGAATATGTACGGTTATATATATATATATATTATAGTGTGTGTGTGGGTGGTGTGTTGTGAGTATGCATCCACAAATACTGAAAATAGGGTGAGGGACGGGCTTGGAATTTTAACTTATTCTCCCCATCAGAAAATTTTTAGGGATTCTTTGATATGAAATTTTTTTAGTATGGATGTCTTCTATTCAAGTGCCTTTGGGACAATTTTTTAGAATACTTTTTCTTTCGTAAGAATTTCATGCGCTACTCTCCATATATATATAGTATATATTTAATTATTATCTATATTATAGTTTAGCTACTTACCCTTTCAAGTATTCTACGCTATATATAATATAATATATATATTATATTATCTATATATATAATATATACTATATTATGTTTCACACCTCAGTACTATATACCATATATATATTTTCTACATTCGTATATATTATATATATGTATATCATATTAAATAAATAAATTATATAATTTATCTCCAGTAAAATAGTAATATAAGCCCTATTATATATATAGTAGTACCCCTCCTATATATATCTATATATATATATATATATTATATGTAAATATCTATATATTATACCATATATATATATGTGTGTGTGTGTGTATGCATATATGTTTGTATTTAAAATGAAAGATGCATAAAGTTCTCTATTCAAAAGGCTGTGGACAGGAAAAAAAGAAATCTAAATATATATTTATATACAGTATATATTTTTTTATCAACTGATTATTGAGTGTTGGCGAACGCCAAACCCCAGTAAAACCGGTTTTGTCGCAATATATGGTAAAATGATCTATGACTTGACTCTCTTCTTTAATTCTGTGGCTCTTTTTTTTTTACTAAAATGGGTATTGCGTGTGTATGTGCGTGTGTTCTGAAGGTAAGTAAAAAAAGCTGTCTTACCGTGTTTGTTTAAAGAGATATCAGTATTGTCTGGGAATCATTTTCAGTGTGAAGACTCCCTTTGTGTGTTTTGGTCCGCCATAGCCCGTTTTATTCGTCTTTTTTCCGCCAGTCCGCCCGTCATCGCCCGACGGTGGAAAAAATATTTTCCATTGTGTATTCATTACTTCTTTTTTTTTTTATTGATAGTTATTGTTTTTATTGAACGTGAAATATTAAGACATCAATTGTTTATATTTATTGGTACGTAGTAACAATTTGTTTGCACTGAGCGTTTTTATCATTAAAAGGTAGAATACCGTATATTAGTGATAAAGTATGTTGTCACCTACACGAACCTATATATATATATATATATATATATAGATATATAATTATATATATAAATTATATAATATATTATACTATATATATATACTATATATATATTATACTATTATATATAATATATATATATATATGATATAAGATAATATGCGTATCTTGTGTGTATGTTGTGCGCATTAACCTACTTGATCCGCTTAATTTAACCTTTAAGGAACCTGTCAAGCTTGTAGTGTTGATAATAAAAAAATAAATTATAATAATAAAAAAATATTAATTTAAATAAGTTTCATAATTGCTATTATAAATTTGAACAGAGATGTTTTTAACGAAAATAGTAGCAAATAATACAGTAAATAATAACTAATAATAATTAATAAAATAATAATAATGGTCCCTAATAATAATAATAATAATAATGAAATAAATAAATAATTCATTATTTTTATTTGAGAAGTGCATTATTATTATTATTATTATTATTATTATTATTAGTATTGATTATTATTATTATTATTATTATTATTTATTATTATTATTATTATATTATTATTATTCATTATTATTAATAATTAAATAATTAAATAATTCATATTTTTATTTTATTACTAGAGGTTGTTATTTATTATTACCTTATATATTGATTCATTATTATCATTATTATTATTAGTTATTATTATTTGATTATAATTATTGTACAATATTATTATATAATTATTTATTATTATTATTTATTTTTCATTATTATTATTATTATATTCATTATTATTTATAAATTATTATTATTATTATTATTAATAAAACTCTTTGCCCGCCTATATTCTTTTACTTTATAATTAACGAATGATGTTTTAAAAAATTTCCTAAATTATAAAGTGAAAATTTATTTATATATCTTTGCATGGGAATGGGCAATTTAATTTACAGCTTAACCCTTTTATACCTTTTGTATTTATATAGGAATAAGAGAAATTTATACAAAGGATCAGAAATAGAGGAAAAGAGTTGCAAGGGCACGGACCAGGGCTCGATCCCTTGCGGATTCCTAGGTAGCAATTACCTAGAATAGTTCAGCATAAAACTTTAACAAAGAAAAAAATCTAAAATGATGTAAGTTGATGTGTTCTATTAAAATAATCGACATAACTCAGTTTTTCAAGGCTAATATTTTATACCCTTTCGTAAATATATCATATATATATATATTAGATATAATATATATTTATTTTAGTATATTTATATAGTAAAGTAAAATATATATATATATATTATATAATTTAATAAAGTCCACCATATATATATATATACTATTATACTATTAGTGATGGACGATGCGATTAAATAAATTAATCCGATTTCTTCCCGCGATATTATTGCAACACATAAATTCCTCGATTCATCTTCCCCATCATGAAGTATATATATATTATAATGAGCTGTATATATATATATATATATATATATTATATACGTTATTAATATTTTTATATATATATATATATATATATATATATTATATATAAGTATATATATAGACATATTTTTTTATTTATTTATTATTTATTTATTTGATTTATTTATTTATTTATTTAATTTATTTGATTTAATTTTATTTCATTTATTTATTTATTTATTTATTTTCTTATACTATTTATATTACTATAATTCTACTAAATTAAAATTTGATGCGTATGATTTCGTGCTTTGCATTCACATGAATTTTCTATTTATATTCACTTATTTATATTTATATTATATGTATATTGTGAGTATTGTATATTTATATTAATTATTTAATATAATATTTAATATAATATTAATATTTATATTTTATAATTTTATTGTTATATTGTAATTATACTTATTAATTGTATTTCTAATAAATCTTATATATATATTTATTTATAATATAATATTTTTCTTTATTTATTTTTGATTTTTATTATGATCTTAATTTTATGTTGATTATTTATTATTTTTATTTATATTTTCAGTTTGATTTGACCTTTATTTTTATTTTTATTTTTATTTTATTTTTTATTTTTAATTTTTATTTTTATTTTTATTTTTGTTTTATTTTTTATTTTATATTATTTTTTCATTGCGTTTATTTTTATTTTTATCTTTCATTTTCAATTTTATTTTTATTTTTTAATTTTTTACTTTTCCTTATTTTTTTTTCTCATTTTTTTTTCCTTTTCCTTTTATTTTAATTTTTATTTTTTATTTTTATTTTTATTTTATTTTTATTTTTATTTTTCATTTATATTATTTTTTATTTTTTATTTATTTCAATTAGTTTTCTTTTTATTGATATTTTTATTTTTATTTTTAAATACATAACACTATTTGGTTATTGGGTATATTTTATATTTATATTTTAGTTATATTCAAATTTAAAAAATTTATATTTTTCATTTCTTTAAAAATTAGTGTCTTTATATTAAAATGTCTACAGATATTAAGTAATTTTTAAATTTATTTATATGTATATTTAATTTAATTGTATGTTATATATAGAAATTACAGTATATTTATAATTTAATTTATATTATATTTATATTTATATTTATTTTATATTTATATTTATATTTATATTTATGATTTATATTATATTATTTATTTTATATTATATATAAATTTTATGTTATTATATTTATTTTTAGATTTATAGGCTTTTAGATTTATATTTTATTTATATTTGATGATTTATATTGATTCTTTAATGTTGAAGGAAAGAGGTATGTTGAATGAAGGCTTGTCTTAACTGACTCCTTTAAATTTATTTATATACTTTTTTATTTTATTTTATTTATTTTAATGTTTAATTAAGAATATTATTAATGATTATTGATTTATTGATTTATTGTCTAATTTATTGATTTTATGATTTATTTATTTATTGCTTCTCTTATGATTCTCATTTGATTTATTGATAATTGGTTATTTTATTTATTTTAGTTTATTTATTTATTTATTTAATTGATTTATTATTGTATTTATTTATTTATTTATTTATTTATTTTATTAATTATTGATTTTTCTTTATATATTTATTATTTATAATTATTTATTTTTTTTATTGTAGTTTTTTATAATATATATTATTTATTTTATTTATTTTTATTTATTTATTTATTTATTTTATTTATTTATTTATATTATTTAAATATTTATTTAATTTATTTATGTTTAATATGAATTTTATTCCTAAAATGATTGAGAGATACTTATCTATTGATTTTATTATTATTTTGATTTATTGATTTATTAGATTTATTGATTTGTGTTTCTATGTTTTAATATTTGAGTTATTGATTTTATTGATTATTATTTATACTCCTGATATAAATGAACAATATATATATATTATTACATATATAGCTTTTAATATAAATTATATTCCTTTATACCTGTATGTCATATTTGCATCTTTAAAGAAAAATTGAATAGTAACTAATTATAAAATCTATAATATTTGATTGTATTATCATATATATATATTATTCTATATATTATAAGAGTAACCTTTTTAATTTGGGAATGTGTGTAGATTCGTTCGATGCGTATAAAATTTATGTGAACAATTAAACTGAGATGTTTTATCAAAATCACTTGATTATTTAATGATATACCTCATTTTTATGTAAAGTTAAGCGATTTAATATATGTAATTTCTATAGTCTTTATCTTTCCCTTTATTGTGTTGCGTTGGCTATTAAGATTGCTGATTTTAATTATTATTGTATCCACTAGTCCTTAAACCTTGTGGTCTCATTTATCGATTGAATTTCTATGGAATTTCTCGGCTCCAGTTTACTCACTCATATCGATACAGGACCTTCCTCGACTATCCACAAACACATTCACACACATTATCCCTCTACACTACTGTCATATACCAGACTTTCACAACCACACAACACAACAACACACGCGAATCACCACACCCCTTTCATACACACACTCACAACGTCACTATATCATACTAATTCATCTCTATCCGACACACATCCACACACACAGCAGCACAAGCGCAGAGTTGCAAATTAACTTGACCTACTCAGCCGTATATCACATTCAAATCATTTACTTTAGAATGATTATATATATATATGTATATTATATTATATTTCGATAATATATTATACTCAGTAATCGATACTATATAATATATATACTCATATGGAAACAGTATATATATATTAAAGTATATGAAAAGTGAGTAAATACCTATATATAAAGTATATAATAAAATTACTTACTATATATAGTTCCATACCGAAAACTTCAATAACTCATGAATAATTTAAAATATTACATAATTTATAGCAAAAAAAAAAGAAAATGAAAGGAACGACTAAATATTTTGTTGTCATTAAATTATTTCTCGATTTATTCTAAATTTAGATATTTTGCATCTAATTATTGTCTTGTTCGAAATTTAAGTTCTCACATAGTATAATATAGTAGCCTCCGTAACGTACGTTATATACTACTATAGCTGCGGTAGTATATATATATAATACATTGTATCAACGGCGCCGGAAAGACTCCGTGAAATTGTTATATTAATACGATATAGGTAGATAATAATATCCTCACTTACTATACTCGAAGGCAACCTGATAATAAAATATTCACCCGCTATACCCAATATAGTATCATAGACGCCTATGATTATATATATATTATACCTCTTATAGTAACTTTTAGAATATACTAGTGTATATACTATATATATATATTATGCTTTCATTTTATTTGTTCCTCAATTTAATAATATGTTCAACCCCATGTCCTCATTCTCGTTTTATCGATTTCGTTCTGTGTATATAAAAAATTTACTTAATCAAAGTAGAGTGTGTTATAGAATAACAATGGAAGAGAAGATCAGGATTATGGAATTAATTTCAGTTTTCAGTTTCTTTATTTATTATTTAGTTTTTATTTTATATTATTATTGATTATATATTTTTATCATTATTATTATTATTATTATTATATTATTATTATTATTATTATGATTATTACCTTATTATTTATTATTATTATTTGATGTAAGGCGAGGTAGTGCAGGATAGTAATGATTATTTCCATTATGTCCAATAATGAATAGGGGATCGTTTCTTTGGACGTTTCTGTTGGATTTTTTATTTTTTGATTGTCCTTTGTAACTCCGTGGGGGCAAATATTCTGATGTTTTATGAATCTTTTTTATTTTTTATAAAATCGAATATCTAATTTCTTCGAGCTTCGGGTTTTTGTAACTCATAAACAGTGGGGACATCAGGGATGTTAATGTGGGATCTTTGTCCTTCAGATGATATCACACACCTACTTAAAACACCATTTATTGAAAGCTTTCAGATAAATGACTGTGTTGGTATCTATAATTCGCTGGTACAATTAACCCATCCGAGTGCGCAACTTAATGGGACATTGTTTCTTGATTGTCCCATTGTGGGACTTTTGAGAGGAGTTATTACTTGGAACCACGCACAATAGAAGGATTACGAACAACAGTTTTATAATTGTCTATACAATATTATTTGAATCGTAAAAAAATATAAAATTTATGCTGGTCATTTCAAAAATTTCATAAGGTACAAATACTGAAATTTTTTAGAAATTCATAAAAATTGCAGGACCTAAAATTATTTAATAATATTAATAAAACGGTGATAAGATAGCTAATTTTAATAGTCTTGTGTTATTTGTCTATATTTATTAATTAACTTGTAGCTAATAGGATAAAGGATGACATATCATTATTATAAGGTATGCCAAGCTCATCGTAATAACTCTACTATGAGTTGAGCAGTTTAAAAAAAGAAATAGTACTGTTGAGATGTTTCTCTTGAGTTCATATTCGGAGCGGAGGTCTTCAACCCAGCCTCCCCCACACATTTTTAAAGGATACGATTATGATTAATAATTCGAAGCACCTCAAATAAAACGGTGATAATGAATAAGACATTGTTATCAATTTTACATTTTATTAATTAATGCTATCTAAAACTATAATTCTTACATAACTATAGTAATAGAGAACGTTATAATATTAATAACAAGTATACCAAAAGTTAATGTCACTACTATATAATTAAGTGAATAATAATTATGTTGAATAATAATAATAATAATTAATCATTATTGCGTTTAATCAATATTATTATACAAGATAAATCACCATTGTATTTTTGTTACTAAATAAGAATTTATTTTAAAAATAGGTAAGTTTTATTATTAAATAGACCCATATTAATTCCGTGACCCGCGAATATACCCTAAGCATACTAAAAATTTTTTTTATAATATATATTATACAATATTATATTAAATATATATATATACCCAATATATATACTATTTATAGTATAGTATCAATATATTAATAATATATATTAATTATAAATTCATCGTAATTGGGTAACCTAAGTTTATATATATATATTGTTGAGGTATAGAAAAGAATTATATATATAATATATATAATCCTTAAAAGATTTTTCTTTAAAGTACAAAGGTTTTCGACTAAAAAATATCTCAAAATAATCGCGTGCAATATCAGTAGTGAAAATTTCTCATAAGTTATTCTGTGTTTGCTTTCCTTGAGCACAGCTGGAATTTGCACACGATACAAACTACCAGCACGTATATAAAATATTAACTTTATTATTATTTATCATTATTATTATTATTATTATATTATTATTATTTATTATATTCATTATTATTATTATGTATTATTATTTATTATTATTATTTATTTTTTGTGTTTATTTTTTGTGCTGTGTAAAATTTGTTGGTCTAAATTAAATTAAATAATTTAAATTACATAACATGAATAATAATGATAATAATAATAAATAATAATTAAGTAATAATAATAA
>JABUQX010019308.1:45000-63513 GCA_015478945.1 Trachelipus rathkii | reverse complement strand
ACACACCCAAACTCTAAACCATATAAAAAAAATACAACAAAAATATTCTGAATGATAAAAAAAAAATCTGCACATCACAAACACAATCCCCACCAAACCCACAAAGCAATTTGAAAACAAAATGAATAAAATCCCAAGCCCAAAAAATCTATGTAATATTATTGTTATATCTATTCTAAAACCAGCCATAAACCCACAATCCCCACCAAATAGATTATCAATTAAATGTCTTAAAAGATTAAAGAAATACTCAACACTATAAAAAAAAAAAACACCAAAAACTCAAGCAGAAAGACTGAACAAAATACCAGGTATTTATCTCAAATATTGGGAACCAAAACCATTGCGGCCCTAACCCAGATTTTCAATGTAGTGTGGCAAACAAACACAATCCCTCCATTCTGGAAACATGCACACTTAATTCCAATACTAAAATCAGACAAACCATCCAACTTCTTATAGACATATATCATTACTCTCAACAATATTCAAAGTACTTGAAAGATTGATCCTAAATAGATTCTCTCCTTTAATCCTCCTATCAAATTCACAACATGGATTTAAACAAAAACACTCTACCACCACTCTACTAACTAACTTAACATCTTCACAGGTTTTAATCAAACTCCTCCCCCCTGATCGCACTCTTCTTGTAGCTATAGACATCAACAAAGCATTTGATACAATCCCACGTCACCTCTTAACTGACAATGTATTAAACAGAAATAAACATTAATGGTAAGAAAGTCATAGCAAATTCCCTATCCAGTCGTACTGGTAGTCATATAAGACGCCACACCTCCCGCATATATAAACTATATAATGAAGTCCTCCAAGGCTCCACGCCATTCTATCACCAACATTATTCAATCTTTTCATACATGACCTACCTCAAGTCCTCAACCCACAACCCCATCATAAAAATTAGCAGCTATGCAGACAACCTAACAATCATATCCTAAAACTGCTCTTTAAAAATAGAGCAAGAGGAGAACTACAGCAATATATAAATCAACTTGAACAATAGCTATCAACAAATAGAATAACTGAATCCCCTCAAAAATCCTCTATCACACTATTTACATCCGATGAAAGGGAAAATAAATACCATCCAAATGTGCTTCTATCAAATATTAGACTTCCACTTGATAAACAATCAACTATCTTGGGCATAACCTTCGATACACGCATGACATTTACCCCCCCCCCACATAAACAATATTACATCTAGAGCTACGCCTAAATTAAAGACGAAAAAAACATTAACAGGAACAAATTTTGGCCAAAACAAAGAAAACCTTTCAATAGAACTCAGGCTTTAAACTATGCATCACCAGCCTGGGAACCAGCAGTATCACAGTCCAATAAGCAAAACCTAGAAGTAGTACAAAATAAAGCTCTTAGAATAATAACAGGCTGTCTCCCCTTCTCTCCCATCCATCACTTACTAGCCCAAACCAAAATTTTTGACCATCCTACATCATACAGTACAGCAGCCCCTTCCACCGAGAAGGAAAGGGATCACACCAGCTCTATAATACTCAGACATTTACAGCACGCTCCCTCCCCCGCCCCAAGATACGCCCATCATTAAACATATCCACACTCAGTTGACCAAAAGATCGATATCCGCTGGATATTGCATCGTGACCACCACAGGCTGGCTATGACCCAGGGAGATCCGTGTCGAGGTTGTGTCAGTGTATTAGGAGTCGCGTCTGATGTCCGTCAAATCAGAGCAGTCTAGTAGTGATGTTCTACGTCATCGTATGTTAGGGAGGGACATCTTTTTACAGTGGGGGGGGCAGGGAGAGTCGCATTTAATGGATTGATTTAATTTGATTTTCCCTTGAAGTGAGGGGATGTTTTCCCAGTGCGGAGATGGGACAGCATTACTCAGGTTTGATTGTTCAAAATTAGTTCTGTAGGGGGTATTTTGGGTGGATGTGCTTGGAGTATGGTGTATTTGGACATGTGGAGATCGTTTAATTGAATATGAATGTGTTTAATAATGGGGGTATCTGGAGGTGGGTGGGGGTGAGGGAGCCTGTTGTATATGTTAGAAGAATATAATGCTTTCGTAATTTTTATTTTTTTAATTTACAAGACAATCACTGCTCAAAACAAGGTCTCATTGAAACAACAATTATATATATTAAGTATTAACTATATAATTTTCACATTATTTTCATTCCTTACCTAGCAAACCTATTTTATAACACAGGAACAAATTCTGGCCAATACGAAAAAATCCTCACCATAGTATAAGGCAATACCTCCTCCCCTCCTTGAACTGTGCATCACCCAATGCCACCACATCCTGAGATAAACTAATCCAAACATGATCTACTTGGAACGCCGACGCAAGAGTACGTCGTCCCCAAATCAATTCCGATGGCTTTCATATTTTTATTTCTGGAATGATCTCGTTTCATCGAAGAAAAAATGACTTCTCAGTCGTTGAAAAAGAGAATTTATACGCTAAATTCGAATTAAAAATGTTTTAGTCTTATATTATTTTTTGTATTTTTTTTTATTAAAAACATTATTTATTATTTTCATATTTTTTAATCATTCTTAGCTTTTATTAAAAAAAATATTGGGTAAAAAATAACGAACAACGATAATGATAGATTTTATTTTACATATATAGATAAAAAATTCATATGATGACGGAATGAAAATTAAAATTTCTTCCAAATATTGTCCGAGAGGAAATTAAAAACATTTTTTTTTGGTCGTCACGTGAAAGTTTATGGAACGAATTATCATCGCTGATGATCGAAGACATATCGGAAGACACGGACGATGTATCTGCTGGCTTGTTCCTCGTTTCATATAATTCATTACGTATGTTTACGAAGGTATACATTCCGCTCAAACGTTTTTTTTGGTCAACATTTTGATTATCAGGAGGAGGGTTTTGGAAAGGAACTTCGCTCGCAATCTCTGGTTCTTGTTTCATTAAAAAGTCGTCGGGCGCGTCTATATAAAACTGTGATTTTGATTTTTTAAGATTGCTGCTCTTTCCGCGATGAGGAAAATTATCACCACCGCAGACGTTTTTGCCTTTACTCGTACTCGGGATATTTTCGGTTTCTTCTGGGTAGTTTCTTCGTTCGAAAAGGTCCTTGCTGCTGCTGCTGCTGCTGTAGTAGGAAATTCCGCCTAATTTCTCCAATTTCGAATCGAACGGATCGTATCTGAATTTCTTCTCTTTCTTTAATTTCGATTTTGATTCGGGGTAAATTGGTCGTTCTATGATGCAGTTGCTGCTGCTGCTGCTGCTTCCACAACGATACGGTCCGTCTAACATTTCCAATTTCGATTCGAGTGGATCGCGTCTGAAAGCTTTCTCTTTCTTCTTTTTCGGTTTTGATTCTGGGTAAATTAATCGTTCAATGCTGTTGCTGCTGCCACAACGATACGGTCCGTCTAACATTTCCAATTTCGATTCGATTTGATCACGAATGAAATCCTTATTTTTCTCTATGTTTGGGTTTGATTCTGGGTAAATCGTCCGTTCTAAGCTGTTGCACCGGCAACGATACGGTCCGCCGTCTAACATTTCCAATTTCGGTTCGAGTGGACCGCGTATGAAATCCGTATCTGTCTCTATGTTTGGATTTGATTCTGAGTAAATCGTTCGTTCTGAACTGTTGCTGCTGCAACGATACGGTCCGTCTAACATTTCCAATTGCAATTCGAGTGAATCGCGTATGAAATCCTTATCTTTTTCTAGGTTTGCGTTTGATTCTGGGTAAATCGGTCCTTCCATGCTGCTGATGCTGCTGCTGCCGCCGTAACGATACGGTCCGTCTAACAATTCCAATTTCGCTTCGAGTGGATCGCGTATGTAAACTTCTTCTTTCTCCTTCTCTATGTTTGGTTTCGATTCTGGGTAAATGTTTTGTCTGAAAACATCCTTACTGCTGTCTAACTTTTGGTCCCATTTTTTAAAGCGTTCATCTTTAAGTAGCCGCTTTTCTCGTGATTCCCGTAAGGCGACTACGCTTATATATGCGTTGATGCTCGTCTCGCTCCCTCTCTACATCTCTGGGAATCCGTCATAAACTCTCTGCTCCATCCCTTTCTAATACTTTTATGCCGCAACACCTCTTTAATGTCTTCATCTCGCTTATCCTCTCATCTTTTAAACCATTTACTCACTCCTTCTCGAATCAGTTTCTCCTTCCTAAAATCATAGTCTTTCTCTTTTCTACATTTCTGGTCTGCGTGCTCTCCTCTCCTCTCTCTCAAACACAGACTAAATGTGTTCTCCTCGTGGGCCGAAACAACTTTGTCATATAATATGTTCTCAAGGTCTTTCACACTGGCAAACTCGGTGAAAATCTAACAAAATTCAACAGATGTAAACAGATCCAATTTGATACACAAAAATAAATGGTTTTACAGTAGGATCCAGCCGATCCACCTACACTTCGTTCATCACCTTTCCATAACCGATCCTCGATTGTGAACATTTATCTGTTTTCTCGAATTCATGCCATCTTATTAATTTCAACACCTTTCCTCACCGTTCTGGCTTTGTCCTCTCCATTTTACCTTACCCATCCCCTCTCTTTAACGCACTCATATCTTATTACAAAACCTTTCTACTTTCGACATATTTAACAAAGCATCATTTAATACCCTCTAGAAGCATACCAAGCTTCTTATATTAGTTTCAACAAACACTACGTCACCCACAATAAGGCTCAATTACCATTTAGTCTTCTTGATTGCCTATCCACATTCTCGCTCACACTCTAACAAAGTGCACACAGTTTCGCTATCCCTCTCCAAGAATCACTTGACCAACGTTTTTGCCTTATTCTCTATTGCTCATAATTTCATATTTCACAAATTCTAGCTCATGTTTTCATCTACTTCTTCTTAATATTAGAAAAAAGTCAAGAATTCTATCATACCGATCACCGGTTAAGTTCATTTCCATTTTTTATATATTATTTTTACTAATTCTCCATAATTTTCTTCACGCCCTTCTATTTCCAAACCACTTCCCATTCTACGTCACCATTAACACCTTCAAACGCGCTGTCTCCTAACCTCATTACAACACCTCTCCTGCGGACTCCTCAGAATTCTTACCATTCCAATTTATAACCAGTGATTTCCTTTTTCTTTTCTTCCACATGCTCATATGCATTCACTGGTCACCCATATTCCCTTTAAAGGCCAGAATGAGGGACACACTCTTTTTGTTTCTCACCTCTGTCATCAGAATTCAACACATCAGTTGCTTTTGATGCTTTTTCATACCCATTATCTCTTTGTGCGTGACGCGTTAACTAGACAGTCAGACGACTATAAGTTCGGGTAGACTACTCTATGGCTTACACTGCCGAAAAAACAAATCTTTCCTTCCTAACCTAGATCAATTCGGTACCAAAAGACGTTATCTAAGTGCTACTCGTCACCGCTTTCATATGTTTTCACCGGAGCTTCATACAAAAAGTGGCCCTTACGTTTGTAAGATTGATCGCTTACTATATAGGTGATAACACGTAAAGTTAAGTTCACTCTTTTTGCGTTCATGAAGTTGTGTATCTGACCGTGATGTAATAAATATAACGGTTAACGATAAAGGAAAAGCACGAGGTATTTTACAAAAGAAATCAGAGTTTATTCAGGTTAAGGAATTGAGGAAATCACATAATGAAAGATGTTAATATAAAGTCGAATCAACCGCTTCCACCAAAGGGTTCTTCACCTGTAACCTGAGTGCTTATTTTGTCTCAAGCTTTACCAAACCTCATACACCTCCTCTCTTACCCCTTACAACACTATCCACAGACTTAACCAAGTAAGAGTATACCACTAGGTTTGTTATACAAGTCGACCAAACGTTATATCCCTATCAAGTGCGCTTATATCTTATAAGTCAAGTAACATTAGAATACGTTTAATAGCATGTAACAATAAAATACTATTTATAAAAAAGGGGGTCAGTCCAGGAAATCCTCCAAGAGATAGTTGTGAGTAATATTCGCAATTAAATGTCAATAGTCAAAAAAAGACTCTAATAGTTTTGTTATCTTGCGTTGGGTGATTGAGAAGCCTTCTCTCTCGAGATTGTCTGTTGAGCAGGGACTGAAGTTACCAGGAAATACCAACACAACAGAAGTGGAAGGATAATCAGGAAGGACTCTCTGCTTTTGTGAATTCGCGGCTAGCCAAACACTCTTGGGTTCATACATCTGAAAAGAAAAAAACATCATCTATGTAACTCAGATAAATTTAATATATATAATATATAATATGTATATAGCTATATCTTTATAATAGATATATTATATATATATATATATATATATATATATATATGATTCTATAAATTTTAAAATGAACTTTAGGAAGGTATCTTTTACATTCACAATTCCCGTGAGCGGTGGTGCTAACTGACAAAAAAATAAAAATGAAATAAAATTCAATAAGAGGTTGTGTATTATCAACTGGCAACAATAAATAAGTTTATATGCTTATTGGCATAGCTATAACCATTTGATTAATAATTTACTACATGAGATTGTGTTTTCAATTAATAAAACTTTTTTTCAAAAGGGTTTTAATTTTTTCAGGGGGTAATTCTAATCCTTTAACACTATGCCCATGTTTTAGTTATAAATCATAAAAGGTAGCCTCACAGATAATTAATAACCAGATAGCTAGCTTATAACTAAAATGTATTAACACCCCAAAACAAGCTTTGCAAGCAAAAGTTCGAACAAAAGTAATTTAATTTTTTTATCCTTCAATATTTTACAAAATGTATTTTTTTTTTTTCATTAAATATATATTTTTAGGGATTAGATTCTTAAGTTACAATTTTAGTCTAGTGAACAATGACTAAATTTTAATTTTAAAATTTAATTGAATATTAATTCACAAAAATTCGTCATAAAATGTGATAAACCCATGTACACTTTGTCTATAACATCGAAAAGTTGATAATCGGTAAAAAATCGATTATAAGAAAATATTAGCGATATCGATTTATCGATAATACTCTGACAACACATTTTCGAACCTACATTTTCTTACTTCTGTGAACTGCATCTCAATTTACCCATTTTGTGAGTTTTAAGGTTAATATACTAGCTGTAAATTAATTATCTAACTGGTTCATATAACTAGTGTGATTATAACTATAACTTTATAGTTTTATGCAAATAGTTTGCGAGTAATGTTTATTACCTCAGCTAGACTATTACCGTTTTTTTATTCATGAGTTAAAGTGCCATTATTAGTGTTGTAGTTTGTTTGTTTATTTTTTTGTAATTCTGTATCAGGAATTATCAAAAGGATTCGAGAAAGGAGGCTTTAATTATTTTTATAAATCAGTTCGATATATTTAATTTAGCACTAGTATTAGACTAGGTCCATGTTTGATAGCCTAGGGCTAGGCTAGTTTAGGAGATTTACTGTATACTGTGTGCAGCGTAAGTCTTATATTTGGATTATATGTAAAAAGATTTTTCTGTTTTTAATTAAAGTCTTTTAACTGAGTGCGAGGTAGCACAGACTCACATATTTATTACTTGGATAAAAATCTCTAGTTCAGATGATATAATTGAATATGTAATATAATAGTAGGTTGATCTATAGATATTAGTAGTAATATTATATGATTATAATAGCTATTATATATTATCATATGGGATATTATTATATATTATATAATAATATAATGTTATATTACTTGTAAATCTGACGATCGCATATAGGTCTTATAATTTAGAGTTATATACAGATTATATATTTATATATATATATATATATATATATATATATTATATATATCTAATAGTGATTATATATAATACTATATGTAAAGATGTAGTTTTATATTTAAGCTTAATGGTAATACCCTAAGTCTCGTGAGTAGACCGCATGGATATCAGTTGCCGGGATCTCTCAGCCTCTAGGTATACAACGGGGGGACTTCATCCCCCTTTTGTCCTCCATTGGCTCGAGCCCCATAAAAACATATTTCCAGTCAGTCAGCCTGTGACCTGCAGTAATAGGTTCGAAATGTTCTTCCAGAAGAGCAATGATCAGAAGGGCATATGGTAATGGTAGTTGTTCTTATAAGGTGCGGCAAAACTGAGCATTGCTAATTGGAATGTGTATGATTTATGATACCTAGATAAGGACTTTCCAAAATAAGGATAAAGGAAACAAATGAAAGAGTGTTATCCAGGTGCCAGAGTGAGTGATATTGTGGATAGAATAGATAGAATGTTGATTACAAATGGATTGTGCATGTGGTTAAAATGACTATAGGACATAGGAGCCGAAGGGGGGACGAAGTCCCCCCATCATCCACCTAAAAGCTGAGAGACACTAATAACTGACATCTATTGCAGACCTACTCTAAGGTATTCATGTAGTTTGTATAATCATAAAACAGCCTTTACATATATATATATGTATAACATATATATATATTAGAGGTGTACCCGAATTTTACATTTTTTTCCAGTTCCGGCCAGAATTTTTCAAAATTCCGGCCGAAACTGGAATTACTAATTTTCTTCTGAAATAATTAAACATTTGGCTGAAAGGGATATTATTTAACATAACCCATAGCCATCTCTTATAACAGAGAATATATAAGTACGTTAGCTTGTGTAAATTCATACACAGTGGTATATTACATACTTACGAGATATTTTGATAATAAAGTTTACTCAAATAGTGTCGGAGTATTAGATAATAAGATACTCATTAAATACAAAATATCAAATTCAAAATTAATAATACTGGCATATATATATATTACTATATCATTGCCAAATGATAATTTTTTGCTTTCTAATTTTAAATCTTGCGTAAATTTTTCTTTCATAAAGTAGATAAGATATTTCTAAATACTAATACTAAAAGATTTCTTTTTATATATAGAGTATTATATTATATATATATTCACATTAATTAAATTAATGAAGTTGGTGATAATATATATAAATATAGGACATAGTATTTAGACATGGGTATTCTTATATATATATAGAAACCTTAATATATCTGATACTTATATTATACTCTAGTTACTACGATCAGCTAGTCTTATATACTATATATATGATCGTATTAATTTATCATATATAGTATATACTATATAATAAATCCGGATATTATATATAGAAATAGTTATACGTAAACGTTTAGTGGCAATTCGTCCAAAATCAGGGTTAGCGTAAACTGGGACTCAATAATGCTAAAGAGTTTTATGGAGATCTTTAGATAATAGTTTCTTTTTTGTTTGAATTTTTTTTTATTAAGTTAATGTTATCCTCTTGGTTCGTATACTGTTTTACAACAGGTATATCCTGCGATATATAATTTATAGGCAATTAGATGTTAGAGCCGATAAGTAATGTGGACCGAATTGCCCACGATTTTGGGAGTGGCTGTCCGGGCATCGGTTCCACTTCAATATAGAGCGATAATAGACGTCTCTTAACAGTGTTTATTAATAATGCTATAATAAGGTTAATTAAATGGTATGTTGAGTTTTTTTTAAAGTGAAAATGAGGCATTGCTATTTGGAGACTCTATGATACGGTACGATACCTAGATAGACTTTTCAAAATAAGGATAAAGGAACAAATGAAAGGTGTTATCCAAGTTGCCAGAAGTGGTGATATTGGGTTAGGATAGTAAAATCATGGTTGAACTCTTCCATAATGTTTTGATTGTGCATGTGGGTGACAAATAAGATTATAGAGACTTAGAAAGTCAGAAGCAAGGAATTAATTATCATCATTAATGGAGGAGTTGATTCGAGATGAACCCGAGTGGAAAAAAGAGAGTGCATGATTTCTGGGAATTTACCTAGGTTAGGTTGAGAATGAAAGCTCATGAATATTTGAAGGGAATCAAGGGATTAACTCTGGTCTACTTTCAACTACCCAATTGACTATACTAGAGTGACGGTGGATTAAGGAAATATTTTTCAGAAATATTTAGGTTTTTTGGCGAGTTGTAGCTAGCGCAACTCTCTCTCTGCTGCGATCCTCTATCAGTACTCTCTCTCCTACCTCGATCTGCTCTCCACTCAAAGTCTCATACATAGGTCTAAGTGTTGAAAACTTTCTAAAAAATTCCATCAGAGCTACTATAACATTTGTCCCCAAAAAATCATTATCTAAGTCGAATTATTTTTCGCGTAATTTTCTCTCTCTCTCCTCTCTCGCACCTTAGACTTCTCTTCGACTCTCTTCTATTATCTCCTCAGTGCTCTCTTCACAATACACTCCAAATCTCAGTCCCTCTCCTCTCTCTCTCTACCTGATACTCTCGAACAGTTCTGACGATATAAGTCGCTCGTCCTCTCATCTTCTCTCTCTCTCTCTCTCTCTCTCTCTCTCTCCTCCGGTAATGCAAGCAGAACTCTTGGCTCTTCTCGTCTCTCTCTCTACTCTCTCTCTCTCTCATCTCTCTCTCTCTCTCTCTCTCTCTCTCTCTCTCTCTCTCTCTCTCTTCATCTCTCTCTCTCTCTCTCTCTCTCTCTCTCTCTCTCTCTCTCATCTCTCTCTTCTCTCTCCTCTCTCTCTCTCTGCTGCTCTCTCTCTCTCTACTCCTCTCTCTCTTCTCTCTCTCTCTCTCTCTCTCTCTCTCTCATCTCTCTCGTCTCTCTCTCTCTTTCTCTCCTCCTCTCTCTCCTCTCTCTCTCTCTTCTTCTTCTCTCCTCTCTCTCTCTCTCTCTCTCCTCTACTCTCTCTCATCTCTCTCGCTCTCTCTCTTCTCTCTTTCTCTCTCTCTCTCCTCTCTCTCTCTCTCTCCTCTCTCTCTCTCTCTCTCTCTCTCTGCTCTCTCTCTCTTCTCTCTCTCTCTCTCTACTCTCATTCTTCTCTCTCACTCTCTCTCTCTCTCTCTGCTCATCTCTCCTCTCTCTCTCTCTCTCTCTCTCTCTCTCCTCTCTCTCCTCTCTCTCTCTCTCTCTCTCTCTCTCTCTTTTTTTTTTTTCTTTTTTTTTTTATTTCCTTCTTTCTCTTTTTCCTTTATTTCTTTTATATCTATATATATAGTATATATATATATATATATATATTATATATATAAGTGTAGTCATATAAATAAATAATAATACTCTATCTTATAAAAAATCATTAATACGTATATAATAATAGCTTATACTAATTGTAATAACTTATAAATAACTATTATTTAGTGGAATCTAGTGTTATACGTAAGATTATATTAGTTCTATATAATTAATATTAGCAAATAATATAGGATTCTATATTATTGAATCAGTGCTTTTCTGAAAAAAATTTCTAAGTCAGGAAAGTTAACGTTAAGTTTTATTAAGAATTGTTTACGGGTAAGCTTCTGGCTAATCACAGAGATATGACCAAAACATAAGATTATTCTTAAAAATACTTTATTAACATTAACTTTTCCTAACTTTAAAATTTTTTGACTTATTATTTTTTTTCATGAACTATTTTTCAATTCTGATTCATAATGGTCTTAGATATTTTACACTATCTTACGTTTATAATCTATATATGCTTAAGTCGTATATATTATATTCTATATATATATATAATTATAATATATATATATATATTAAATATACAATTATATAATATATATCATTACTATATATACTATATATAATTAAACAAGAGCGCTCAAGAACATAACCGTGCTAAATGAATCAAAAATTAGTGTATCGTTATTTTAATATTTATAGGGTAAATACATTAAAATTGGTTGGGTAAATCCTTACCTACCTAACTAAACAACCCAAACTTTAAACCTTAAATTATAACAAAGCTCATATAGATACGAATTACAGCGAGTCACTGCTTTATATGACCTATATATACATATATATATTATTATATAGTATTAATAGTATATATACTATATTATATATATATATATATACTATATATATAATATATATATTTAAATTATATATTAAAACATATATATATATATATATACGGTAATATTATATTAATGTTATATATATATATTTCTATTTTAGCAAGTTTGTAAATTTAAAAACCTAAACATTTCTAATATCAGATTGAATTAAAATTCAATTAAAACGTTTCAAAATAGAATTCAAATATAAAAAAAATTGAATAATAAACAGTTAAGAAAGCGTGATAGTGAATAAAAAGCTTAAAAGAATTAATAAGCTGAAGACCGGCTAGATATGTTTGAATTCTGGCAAAATAGGAAATCAAATAGAAGGTAGCTTTAAGACGGAATCTACTGATACCGCTCAATAAATTACCATCGCTAAAAGGAAAGAGAGCAATAAATTAGAGGTATTGGCTGGAGTAGAGATCGAAGTGAGAATATGTCTGTCGCACGTAAGGTGAATACATAGGACATGAAAATACCCAATTCACACAACACTGAGGTTTCAAGAAAAGGTTAGTATTAGTTTTGTGTCCAAGCTGAGAATATTAGAGTTAACTCTCTGATGGATGACCAAACCGTCCCCTTAATACACCTCTCGTAAGGTATTCTCTCATTTACTCATTGGTGTGCTTCCACACCACAACAACTCCTAACATGCTCATTCCTCATTTTATTAATTCTTCTCACACCTAACGTGCCTCTTGTTTCAACTGCCATGAGGCAGGTCACGCATCTAGAAACTGTCCTAGTGTAAAATGGTGATGAATACTCTCGTGACGTAATAATCAAATATATATATATCATTTAAGGAGAGATTGGCCTTGCTCTGCAAAATTATTATTATTATTGTTATTATTATTATTATTTTATTATTATTTTCTTATTCATGTATTATATCTATTATTATTATTATTATTGATTATTAACGTGAAATCGAAGCGATTATGTCATAAGTAGTAATTTTTGCAAGATTTTTCCAAGCGCCTAAAAATCTTCCTAACATTTTTGTTAACTTTCTTCAGGACAATTCTGAAATATAAAGCAAAATTATAGCCTTCTGCAACGATTCGAGCTATCGTCCATGTAGTGAAAACGAGAAGTATGTCTATATCTTTATTTAGGCTTTAACAAACTTAGAACTAACCATATCCAAGTACCTATATATATCGTAATACTAACGGCTAATATGAATAAACATAAATATAATCAAAGAATATTAACATAAGATATAACAAGCTGCTTCACACCTTTGTAATGATATATATGTCATTCTACCCTCCTTAAAAATCACCATGCTTGAGATATGAAACAATCCACAGATTTCCTGATTCTTGTAGAGTGCTGATGTTCCTCTGGAGCCTGAAGAGGAGCGACAGGCCTCTGTTGGTCCTCTGAATCAAGTACATCACGAAATGCCTGAATGTGAAGAATCAAGAGTGATGTTTTCATCAATGCTAGGACCAGATCCCATAGATGTGGTGAGATCTTCAATAGAAACTATATCCTCCCGACACCATTTGGAAATCTAATGTGCGCATATTGTGGATTAGCCTCTATAAGTTGTACCTTGTCTACTAAAGGTTCATCCTTATTCCTGAAATATCTTTTAAGAAATACTTTGCCAGGGTGAAGTAACCATGATGGTAAACTTGAACCACTAGAACTTCTCCTTGCGAAGGAAAATAAACGCTCATGAGGTGTAGTGTTTGTCGCTGTGCAAAGGAGAGATCGAATAGAATGAAGAGCATCCAGCAAGACTGCCTCCCAGCATTTCACAGGAAGATTCCTTGTTTGAAGGGCTAATGTAATAGTTTTCGAATTCATGCCAACGTATCTCTTACACTGCCTATTCCCAGTCAGATGATAAGAGGTTGTTCGACTCATTGATACGCCATGACTCATCAAGAAACACCTCACTTTAGAAGACATGAAAGAAGATCCTCTATCGGTATGTATATATCCCGGCAATCGGAATATTGAGAAGAGATGTGTTAAGCAAAGTATCACCGTTTCAGCAGAAGTATCCTTACAGGGATAAGCAAACGGAAAACGTGAAAACTCATCAACTATGACAAGTAAATATCTGTTTTGAGGAAGATGGAAGAGGTCCTTTAAAATCAAGACTTATACGGTCAAATGGTTTCAAAGCATGTACTTTAAGATTCGCTGTCCTTTCTGTAGAACTGAGGCTTAACCTTGCTATAAATCCGACAAGACAACAAAGTTTTCCTAACGTCCTCGATGGAATATGGAAGATTTCTGCTACAAACAAAATGATGCCATTTCTTAATTGATTTCACTATTGCATATGCCTCCTTTTCAACAGAGCTGAGATTTCTTTCTGCCTTACTGAGAGATCTCGAAAAGAAAGCCACAGGTCGACCATCCTGATTTAAAGTTGCACCAATTGCAGAGTCTGATGCGTCTGTTTCCACTGTAAAAGGTATTTTATCATCAATCCTCATTTTAACAGAGCTCTTTAATTATAGCATTTTTGATATCTTCTATAGCCGCCTTTGAGATATTAAGAGGGAGTTCAGCGTCGATAAGAGGTTTAATTCTTTAGAAAAATTTGGAATCCACCAAGAATAATAAGAAAATAAACCGACCATATGGAATAAGTCCTTTTTAGAGAGTGGCAAAGGCATCTCTTTCAGTGCTTGAAGTCTGATTAGATCAGGTCGTAGCTCATTTATTCTTTATCTCATAACCAAGTAATCTGATTAATGGTTTTGAGAACATACATTTTTTCTGATTAAGAGTAAGGTTATAAATTTTAGCAGTTTCAAAGAATCTTCTCAAATTATTGTCATGTTCCTCCTGAGTAGAACCACATATTGTAACATCATCAAGGTAAGCAAAAGTTCCTTGTAGGTTATTAGTTCAAATCATCTCATCCATTATTCTTTGAAAACACGCGACTCCGTTAGTCAAGCCAAAACTTAGTCTTTTGAATTGATAAAGTCCTCCATCAGCTTCAAAAGCAGTATAAATTTTATCATCCCCATGAAGTGGTACTAGATGATAAACACTTTTTAAATCTATTGTACTGAACACGGTATAATGTGCTATAGAATTAACTAGTTCTTCAATATTAGGAAGAGGATATGCGTCTAAATAGGTAAATCTGTTTATAGTCTGAGAGTAATCTACAACTAACCGTCGCTTATTCTTCTGGTGAACAACAACAACTTGTGCTCTCCAAGGAGAAGAACTTGGTTCAATGACGTCTTCAGCAAGAAGACGATTAACCTCCGATTTGATAAATTCATTGTCTGTATTTCTGAATCTACGAGATTTAGTAATAATTGGATGACAATCAGCAGATAAATGTGAAAACACCCTCAAGGTTGTAATCTTTAAAGCAGCTAGAGAGCATATATCCATGATGATGATGAATTAACGATGATGATTAATTGACAATGATTTATATATTATATATATATATATATATAATATATAATATATATATATATATATATATATATATTATATATATATATATATATATATATATATATATATATATATATATATATATATAATATATATATATTATATATATATATATATATATATAATATATTATTATATAAATATATATAGTATTATTATATATATATATATATATATATATATAATAATATTATATAATAGGATTATATAATAATATATAGATATAGATAAATAAATATATATATATATATAATATATTATATATAATATATATATATAGGGTTGGGATTAAAAAAAAACCGTTCGTTTTTTAAAAAAAAAAACATTTTTTTTTTTAAAAAAAGACCAAAGGCCAAAATTTTTTGTTTTTTTTTTGTTTTGTTTTTTAAAATTACTTTTTTTCAAATTACTTTTTTTTCATATTTATCAAGTCTTTTTTAGTATTTAGCATTAAAATACAGTTAATACAATATGTTAAAAGAGGTATGCAATATATATTAAAGTAGATTTATTACTTAGTAAAGTTTTATTGTGGTCTAGGGCATATAATTATTACATTGCACATGATCTGATTATTATTTTATTATTATATTTATATTATTATGTATTATATTATTATATTATATATATATATATATATATTATATATATATATATATTATATATATATATATATATATATAATATATTATATATTATATAATATATGATATAATTTATATAATATATATATAAATTCTTCACTACCTTTTTTTTCTCCCCAAGACTGGTGGGAAGGTGCGTAACAAGCATCAGAAAGGAGTACAATACATTAGAAAGAATTGACAAAGTTCGAAAAGAAGTCCAGCCTTACCCCGCCCCCCTCTGTACCATACTTAGTAAGGGACTCAGGTCACAGTCAGAAATCACCCTATAGCTTCACGGTACTGCGACGGGCCTCTACTAATGGAGATTCGCAGTGTAAGATGTCACCCTGACCAGGATGGCCAAACCATACCCCCTCACAAAACCCCCATTCACCTGTTATGCACTATTCTCGCCTCTGCCAAACTCACATTTGTCCTTCAGGGACAATTCCGTTTCACGACCTTACCTCACAGCGTTCTATTTCTGTCGATCTTCCCAGGTATACAAAGCATTAACAAACAAAGGATCCACGCGATTCCTAACTAGCACTCCCCACTAGTACGTCCGCGCTGAAAAAACGACTTTATATATCCTACCACATGCCGACCAAAACCATCATTCAACCATAACTTTCATTTATTTCTCTCATTTACCACCTCTTCACACCACACAACTCCAAATGTTCAATTTCCTCATTATCAAAGTTCTTCTCATCACCCTAAGCATGCCCTAAGATTGTCCACTGAACACATGAAACTTTAGATCTATACTTCTTATTCCAACCATAGTCTCACTTTCTCACTTACATACAATAAAACAAGGTAACAACCATAGTCGGTCATGAAGACCCTCAGCACTTCAAAAAACTTTAGTCCTCCATACATTCACCAACGATTATTGCACCAGCCACCTTCCTGGCATCCAACATGTACCTTAAATATTTAAACTCAGACACTTGTGACAGGCTGCTCACCATCAACATAACTTCACACTGAGGACTGTTCCCACTCACAACTCTAACCTTACTCTCTATCTTACGTTCTACTTTCAAACCCTCCTCTTACACACCGTGCCAAATTCTCTCTACCAATTCTCTCAAACTCTTCAGATTCGCCACAACAAAACCAAATCATCCCGCATATAATAGGTAGTGCATCCCTCCACTCATCTCCATTCTCCATCAGTTCTAACACCATTTCCTGTTCACGCCCACCTTTAATTTCTTTCATACACCCATCCATATACAAATTTGAAAACCAAGGAGACATAACACAACCCTGCCCCACTCCGCTGGATAATACTAAACCTATCACTTGTTGACACCATTATCTTCAAACACGCCTCACTATCGTCATACATTTTTCTTATTTCTTTAGAAGCTTACCACCAACCAACACTATATATCACTAACACCTTGCCATATTGAGCTTCCCTATTAACCCTATCAAAAGCCTTTCAATCCATAAAACTTAAATACCAATTTATTCTTCTTCTCCCTCTTTTCCTATCATTTGCTTCAATGTAAAAGATCTGATCCACACATCCTCTACTACTTCCTAAACGCACCTTGTTCTTTCACCAATCAGTCCTTCAGTCACTCGGCGCACTCTTTCGACCAAAATACCAAATTATTTTCTTCCCATATAACAACTCAATAAACTATGTCCCTATAATTTCTTACAGTTCCCTTCTATCTCCTTTACCCTTATATAAGGGTGCTATTACTGCTCTCCTTCAAATCCCTCGGAACTATACCTCCATAAACGCCTTTATTACACAACTTCAAGTCCAATCAATCAGAAACTTGCCTCCGTTCTTGATCATTACCGTAATTCATTTATACTGCAGCAGATTTAGGCATTTTTCAATATCTCGCTCTAGCCCACTTTCCTCTTTTTTTTGCTAATAACCTCATCCCCCCAAAATACCTATTCCTTCTTGCCCTCAAACCCACACCACTACAGTCACTATCACCTCTTCATTACTGTTCATATTATACAGATTTTCGAACGTGTCTTTCCACAACTTTCCCCTAACATCTATTCTCAGTTTACAAAAACCCCTCCCTATTCATTAATTCTGAGCAGAGTTCCCCTTATGTCTTAATTTTTTAACCTTTCGCGCTTCCTTCCAGAAGAGCTTTTCCCTATTCCCTTGTTGTCCCCATTCATCCTCCTCCAAACTTTTTCATTTACCTCCTTTTCTCTTACGTACGCATCTTTAGCATTTCTTTTTTCCTCCTTATATTAATTTCCAGCATCTTTTCTTTTGAAAACTTTCACTCATTTGCTTTTGTACAATCAACCACGCTTTTTTATTACTTTTAACCGCTTGCCATCACCTCTTCATTCACACCACTCACTGTTGACATTCTTATTCCTACTTTAGCACACCCACATACTTCTTTTGCACTGCTAACAATTGCTTCCAGATTTATTTAGATTTCAGCTTGTTCACATTCAACTTGATTACTTGCGAGCGTTCTTACATACTTATCCATATTACTTTGTTCCACTT
>JABUQX010019308.1:0-37500 GCA_015478945.1 Trachelipus rathkii | reverse complement strand
TACCCAGTCTCCTCTGTCCACAGCCCCTTCTTTACTTATATTGGAGAAGGAAATCCTTGAGCAGGGCTCCCTTCATAAGTATGACCGTCGAAAGACTACCCGCCGTTCGAAGGAGAAGCTGGCTCATCTTCCTCTTTGCTGCGACAACGACCACTGCCTCTGTGGTTGCCTCTAACATTGCCCATCGCCCCCGTGCGTTGTGTCCGGAACTTGTTCCACTTTCGCGTCCGACCATTCAGACGTCCGTGCCGGATAGCGGATCACCTGACTTGGTGTTTCCTGTGGCTTTAGACAATTGTCCTCCCAACTCTCCTACCATGGTCCGCCGGACCACTCGTCGTTCTTCGCTGACACACACGACCCTCTCTCATGTTTCCCACCTTGCAGAGGTCCATGCAGTTCCCAGGGAATATCTGATTTTGCTACCTTCTCCGCTTCTGAGGTCGATGGCAAACGTCCATATGCATCATCGGTGCTTAACTGTACCATCTCCCGGAAATGACCTGCTTCTGTTTCTCCGGGGAAACAACAAGACCCTTTTAACGGTCGCGAAAGTCTGCCCAAGGGTGGATCTTCTCATGCCAGACATCCGTACTCGCTTGCATATCGAGCCACGGACTTCTTGAAACAAAAGGAGCCCGTTTGCACTGAGGGACCTGTCTCTGTCCTGCCAAAACGGGCTCGCTTCGCTGACAACCCACGTGGACATTCCAGGAACAGTCGTTCAACCTTTGCCCGTTCTGATCTCTTATTACTCACGCCGCCTGTGACCACTTCGGTTCTACAATATTCAAGCTATATTCTGAAACTTTTTTTTTCCCACTTGCTGAAATTGGGGTCCCGTTCAAAGGGAGGTCCGAGATCGTTTGAGACCTCGCCCGACCGCAGTCTTCCTTCGGGTAGACGTGGCGCCGCCTCGATGAGTGTTGATGATGGGTTGGCTGCTGGTGGACACGGGAGGAAGGAATCTTCTTCCCTCCCTGTTTCTTCCCCTCCACCCACTTTGATTTCGGAACCGTCGGCTGAGTCATCTGGCTCTACAAGGGCGGGGATAGCTCCCGAGATTTTGGCTACGGACACCACTCACTTGTCTTCCAGTGTGTCTCCTATCCCTCCCTACTTGTCCTTCTCTTCCATCTTCCCCGGTCTTGGTTGGAGCAGCTCCCAAAGGGGCACAGCCCCCTTCCGAGTCTGTTAAGAAGTATGGCAGGGGTGCGCAAGCTGGGAAGAATGTTCGAAATGTGGAGTGTGACACGGCGTGCCTCTTTGGAGAGAGCTCTCCGGTTGTGGCCAGGAACCCCTCTCGTAAGCAGGGGGGTCCACACTTATCCCTGCAGTGTGATCTCCCTCTCCTCCCGGGGTTTGACGTTCCGGTCGGTGGGTCGTCCGACGACTTACGGAACTCTCCGACTTTATCCACTGATAAGACTGCCAAATCCCAAAACATCGTGACTGTTGTCACGGATCGTCCTGTACATTGATTGTATTACCGTTTATGGCACGTAGCGGATATTTTGCTAATTACGAAAAACTAAAGAGATTACTTGTCTCTCATCAGCCATTGGCTGTTTGTTTACAGGAATTACAACTTCGCTACCGATTACTTTTGCAACCTTCAAGGTACAGGGAACCCCTTATTTTCCACAATCGTGGGGCCAGCGACAGAGGGGAGCGGCGATCCCACTTCACACCCATTCCCCTCTTCATTCCCTTACATGCCGTAGCGGCTCGTCTCCATCTTGACACACCGCTCACACTGTGCTCAGTGCACCTAGCGCCCAGCTGCAAATATACCAGGAAGGACTTTGTCGACTTTTTCAAAAGTCTCCCGCCGCCCATGTTAGTCCTATGTGACTTTAAATTCCGCCACCCTTTATGGAGAGACTCTGTTACGTTCCCCAATGCCGATTGGATATTAAGTATTTTGCGGGATTTCTCATTGGAATGTCTCAACACGGGCCTTCCAACCTTTGAACGTTTTGATACTGGCACTTATTCCTGTGTTGACGTCTCTTTGTGTTCCATCTCGTTTTTAGACCGTTTTGGGTGGGAAAGGTCGGCTTTTCTCTGTGGTAGTGACCATTACCCAATCGTTATCCTATCATTCGGCCCTAGTCCGCAGCAGCACCTTTATTCTGACTGGCGCTGCGACAGAGTGGACTGGTCTTCCTTTCATCATGCCACTTACCATCTTTCCTGCAACTACCCTTTTCCCCGAAGGCGGATGCCTTCACCTACTTTCAGGAAACAATCCTCCGGGCAGCAACGGACCTTATATCCCGTTCATCAGGGACCAGGAAATCGACAACTCCCTGGTGGAACAAGGAATGTGCTCGGGCTAATTGTGAAAAGCGTAAATTGTATAGGCCCCATAAGCAAAATCCACGCTTTCCAACTTGATTCTGTTTAAAGCTTCGGCAGCCCGCTCTCGCTGAAACAATATTTTCGCGATCGCTTCCATCGTTCATTTTTCTACGCCTGTATCATCGGTCCATAAAAAGGTGCGAAAAATTTAACGAAAACACCACCCAGATCCACCAATCCTCCATGCTTACGGTCCGCATACATCTGATGTCATCTCTGCTCCCGGGGTCGTGGCGCAAGAGTTGAGTTATCACTTCGCGTTCTGCTCCTGTTGTTTCCGGTATCCTGAACCTTTTCGTTCTGACCACTTGCGAGCGTAGACTCCAGACTGTTCTGTTCCACCTGGAGAAGACCTTCCATACAACATTATTCATTAGAGGAGAGTTCCAAGACGCCCTAGCACTATGCAAGGATGGAGCGCTTGGATCAGACGTCATTTCCTTCCTGAAGGTAAGGTCAGGCATACTCTTCCTTCTGCCACTGCATTCCTTCTCAGCGTATATAATAGAATATGGGCGGAGGGGTCTTCCCTCCTGTCTGGTCTACTGCGTACATTGTCCCCATTCCCAAACCTGGGTAGGATCCAACTTCTTCCTATAACCATCGTCCTATTTCATTGACCAGCAACACATGCAAGCTCATGGAGAGATTGGTGGCTTCCCGTCTTGTTCCCACGTTGGAGCATCTCCATGCGTTTTCTGACTACCAATTTCAGTTTCGTCACCATCGCTCTACTCAGGATCATCTCCTTCGGTTAGATCCCGACGTTCGTGAGGCATTTCTTTGACTTCGAAGAGGCGTATGATAGCACATGGAGAATGGGGGTTTTGCGGAGCCTTCATTCCTTGGGCCTTAGGGGGCAACTTCATCTCTTCCTTCAGTTATTGATGTTAGATCGTTCGTTTCAGGTCCGTTGTGATACCACACTATCGAGACGTTTTGTCCTGGATGAAGGGGTGCCGTAGGGCAGAGTACTGACTACTGAGTGTGTTGCTTTTCGCAATATGTTTCAATGGAGTAGTCGATTCCATCCCTACCTCGGTGCGCTGCTTCATCTATGTTGACGATCTTGCCCTGTACATCTCTGGAGCTAAACTTCCTTATATGGCGCGTCAACTTCAGCTCGCCATCGATAGGGTTTCCTCCTGGTGTTCTGCGCATGGCTTTACATTCTCCACATCGAAGACTACATCCGTGCTTTTCCGAAAAAATCATCGTCGTACGGGTCGCCTACAATCGCTTCCTATATTACGCCTCTATGGCTTCCCAATTCGTGTAGAGCCAACTGTGAGGTTCATGGGTCTGCTGCTCGATGAGCGCCTCACGTACCTCCCTCACATTACTCCTCAAAGCTAGTTGCCGACGTTCCTTGGATTCTCATACGGGCACCTCACTCCAAGACTTAGGGTCGGACAGAAAAAACCATGCTCCACCTTTACATCATGCTGGTGCGGGCTAAACTAGACTATGGTTGTGCCATTTATGGGCAGACCTTCCATGTCCTACCTCCGTCTTCTTGACCCCATTCAGACCGAAGGTCTGAGAATAGCCACGGGAGCATTCGTTCTTCCGAGAATAGCATTGGAGGGTGAGGCAGTGTGATGATGCCCCATATCTTGTATGGAGGGAGCAGCTCATGTGGCTCACTGTTCCATCTGTATTCAGGCTTCCACTCATCGACCTTGACCCATCTATAATAGAGATCGTCCATTCACAACCGTATCTTATTCACATTTGCGGAGGTTGTTACTTCCATCATCGCTTTCTCGACCTCCTCAGCGAGCGGTCATGCACTATAATTTTACCTCTACCCATTCAAAGTGGGTTTGTCCGCCTCCTGCTCTCCAGTCTTTGACAAAGTCGGAGGCACACCCGGTGTAGTTGAGGGATTCTTTTCTATCCCATGCGGAGTTCCATAGCGATTCTATAGCGGTTTACATCGATGGTTCGTCTGTGTTTCTGGACATAATTGTATTCCACACCCTTCCACCGTATTGGTCGTTTTTTCGGCTGAACTAATAGCCGTGTCCATGGTCCATGGCGGTGAACAGAATCAGTACCATCACCCGTGGGGATAACTATACCATCTTTTCCGATTCTCTTAGCGCTCTCCAGGCGTTGCTTGACCGATCAACCCGAAACCCTTTGGACTATGCCATTCAAAAGCCCCTCTGTTTGTTGCCTGTGCAGAAGCACAGCGTTGAGTTCTGTTGGGTTCCCTCTTATGTAGGTGCTAATATGGACGAACGGGCCGATAGGGAGGCCAAACAGGCGGCTACGCACTGGGTTTCGAGTTCCCAACACCTTCCTCCTGCTGTACGTCTGGGCCATTTCCCTGCTGCAGATTTCTCCATCAATACATCAGTTTTTCCTCTCTGGGTGGCAAACATGTTGGGCGGAGGATGCTCATCGCGCCAAACTACGGAACGTCAAACCCGTCATTGGCCGGTGGTCTTCATCTAGTAGAAGGAGTCACCTCCTGGAGGTGTTCCTGGCTTGATTACGTCTGGGTCATACCAATCTCACCCATGGATTTCTTATGACGCAGGGGGATTCCACGACCTGCCCATTTTGCTCCTCCAGTTGTCCTCTTACAGTCGTTCACCTCTTTGTGGGTTGCGAGACCATCTCAATCCGTAGAAGCAGCTCTTCCCTGATGTGCTCACTATACCTCTTCAGCATCGCCTTCCCAACATATCCGAATCTCACTTTCGTAGTGATCGAGTTTTTGCCTTTCTCTTGGAATTGAACTATTTCGGCTCTGTTCATATTTCGTTCGGTTAGGGATTTTCCCTGTCGTTAGTTTACTAACACGGTGTAGCCGCATTCCTGTGTGCTGTGGAGGCCCCTGTACATTAATTAAAAAAAATCATTATTATTATTATTATTATTATTATTATTATTATTATTATTATTATTATTATTATTATTATTATTATTATTATTAGGGTCGCGTTAGGTGTGAGAAGAATTGATAAAATGAGGAATGAACGCATTAGGAAGTTGTGTGGTGTGCGGAAGGGCGTGAATGAGGGAATAAGCGGGAGTACATTGAGATGGTTTGGTCATATGGAAAGGATGGATTATAGTCGGTTGGTTAAGCGAATGTATAGTGGTGAGTGTGCTGGAAATCGACTGGCTGGGAGACCGAAGAAAAAGTGGATCGAGTCAGCTAAGGAATGCCTGAAGAAGAGGAATGGGAGTTTGGCAGAAGCAAGAAAAAAGGTGCATAAGTGGAGTGAATGAATGGTGGGGTTTTGTGAGAGGGGTATGGTTGTGGGCTTTGCCCAGGGGATGAACCCTACATTGACGAGATACCACAGTAAGGGTCCGTCGCTGTCACGTGAAGCCTCAGGGTGAATTTTTCTGATTTCGACGATTTCTCACTGGGGGTATAAAATGGATGGTAAAAAAAGGGGGGGGGGCTTTCTTTTCGACATGCGCCATGTTCTTCTTCTACTTTTCTGTTCCGGTGTATGCTATACACATCAACCCAAATCTTGGAATAGGAGAAAGATGATAATTATTATTATTATTATTATTATTATTATTATTATTATTATTATTATTAATTATTTTTCTTTCTTTATCCTCCCTTTACGTCCCACAGATGTGGGGTAGGGTTCGTAACATGGACGGAAGTAGTCGGGCATGCATAAACATTCCTGGGGTAGAAATAAGTGGTAGTGGGTCCCCAACCCAACTAAAACTGTCCCTTCAGTTGCCTCTTACTGCACGCAGAACATACTTTGTGGGAAATCTTTTACCCTCCCATACACAGATATTATTATTATTATTATTATTATTATTATTATTATTATTATTATTATTATTATTATTATTTATTAAGGTTAAGAATGAGAATAAGGGGAACCTCCTTAGAATAATGAATAGGGATGGTGCTTTTGTAACTGATGAAATGGATGTGAGGGGAGTGTGGAAAGAACACTTCGAAAATCTGTATAATATTAGCAGTAATGAAGAGGTGATAGTGAATGTGTGTGTGGGTTTGATGGTGCAAGAAGGAATAGGTATTTTGGGGATGAAGTCATTAGCAAGGAGGAGGTAATAGGTAGAGTGAGAAAGATGAAGAATGGTAAATCTGCAGGTATAGATGAAATTACTGGTGAAATGATCAAGAACGGAGGCGAGATGGTGATTGGTTGAATTTGGAAGTTGTGTAATAAAGCGTTTATGGAGTATAGTTCCGAGGGTTGGAGGAGAGTAGAGCGGTAATAGTACCCTTATATAAGAGGTAAGGGAGATAAGGGGAACTAGGAATTATAGGGGAATTGTTTATTGAGTGTTGTAGGTGAAGATATATGCTGGTATTTTGTCGAAAAGTGCGTCGAGTGACTGAAGGACTGATTGGTGAAGAACAAAGTGCGTTAAGGAGTGGTAGATGTGTGGATCAAATCTTTACATTGAAACAAATGAGTGAGAAGCATAAATTGTATTTAGGTTTTATGGATTTGTAACAGGCGTATGATAGGATTAATAGGGAAGATCTGATGCAGGTGTTAGTAAATATATGGTGTTAGGTGGTAGGTCTTCTGAATAAAATCAAAAGTACGTATGCAGATAGTGAAGCGTGTGTAAGAATAAAATGGAGTTAAAGTGGTTGGTGTTAATATTAGTAGCGGAGTGAGGCAGGGATGTGTTATGCCTCCTTGCTTATTCAATTTGTAAATGGATGGGGTTATGAAAGAATTAGAGATGGGGTGGCAGGAAATGGTGTTAGAATGATGGAGAATGGAGGTGAGTTTAGGGTGCCCTACCTATTATATGCGGATGATGTTTGGTTTTGTGTGGCTGTTGATCTGAAGAGAGTTTGAGAGAATTTGTAGAGATATTTGAGGGTGGGTAAAAGGAAGGGTTTGAAAGTAAACTTAGATAAGAGTAAGGTTATGGTTGTGAGTGAGGACAGTCCTCGGTGTGAAGTTATGTTAGATGGTGAGCAGCTGGAACAAGTGTCTGAGTTTAAATATTTAGGATATTAGTTGGTGAAAAGGAAACGGATGATGCAGAGTGTGGTTGAACAGTTGTGAATGGTAGGAAGGTTGCTGGAGCAAATAAATCCTTGGTGGATGTAAAAGGACTAAGTCTTGAGTGCGCTAAGGTCTTACATGGGGGTTTGTTGTTACCTTTGTTAATGTATAGTAGTGAGACTGGTCTGGAATAAGAGGTATAGATCTAAAGTTCAATGTGTTCAGATGGACAATCTTAGGGGTGTGTTAGGTGTGAGAGAATTGATAAAATGAGGAATGAACGTATTAGAGAGTTGTGTGGTGTGAAGAAAGGGGTAAATGATGATGATGATTATTATTATTATTATTATTATTATCATTATCACTATTATTATTATTATTATTATTATTATTATTATTATTATTATTATTATTATTATTATTATTATTATTATTATTATCCACTCTGCAAATATGCCATTTTGCGTTATTTTTTTTAGTAATTGTATTAGTTCTCTAAAGATTTGCTTTAAGAATTCATTTGGTTGTCATTTAACGATATTAATGGCAAGAGAAATATCTTTTCTTAAGACCCGTCTACACGATAACGATTTGCTTGATCAAGTAAAAATCGTATTGAGTAAAACGTTGAGTGTGGACCACAAAACATGATTTACCTACCAAAAAATTTTGATGGGACTGAAGCTTAAATCAGTTCAATACGAAACTGAGCATAAAGTTTTGCAGATAAAACTGAATTGTCAGCATACTTGCAAACTGGCTGCTATTCACTGTCAGTTTTATTCTGCAAGCTTTTTGTTCCAGTTTCGTAGAGAATGGATTAAAGCTCAGCTTATCAGTTTTGGGAGGTGTGCATACTTCATTCAGTTAAGTTAATCGGCCGTTATTTGCCTTCCACATGCAACGGTTTACTTGGTCAAGTAAATCGTTGGCTGTAGGCTGCCCTTATGATTATTAATTTATTAATTATTATTAATTGATTTGATTTGTGATTCAAATCTGGTTTGCTCCTTATTATTTCATATCTTCATATATAGTAGGGCTAGGCGTAATACTTTAAGTACTGATTTTTTTCAGTCGTAATATGCATAACTTGTAAGTTTTATAATAGAATAGATGGTTTCGCAATATAATAATAATTAATCCTGCCTTTTTTATCACAGGTTAAATTCCGAGATATAATTTGTCATGCATGTGGTGAATTTGGACACATTGCCGTCAAATGCCCCAATAAAAAGAAGAGATAACGTATTTCCAATTATAGAATATTAAAATAATAATTATGTAATAGAGATAAAGGAATAAATACTATAAAATCAAGGTATTTGATTTAGACATTCTTTTTTATTAGTTTTATTATTAAGAAAACTTAAATCAACGTCAATTTTAACATACTTTTGGCAAATTCTTTCTATTGTAAATAATTCTATATCTTCAGTAGAAAATTTATTAAGGACTATTCTAGAATAAAAAAGATAGAGCCTTTAATATTTTACCAATATTTCGCCTGTATACTTCAGGCATGGTTACGGTTAACTAACTATTTATGATGCAGCTAAAATAATGTTTACAAATAATGACTTTCCAAGTGTTTGGCTATTCGTGGTTCAACCTTCATTACGTAAGTATGTAATCTCTAAGTTTGTGGTTATTCGTGGTTCAGCTTCCATTTTGTAAACACTAAGGTGTAAGCATGTAATTTGTATTTGTGGTGTGTGTGTGTGTATTTTTTTTAAGTGTCTCCCTTGAATGTTTTTCATGTTTGCCAAAATTTTTTGTTGTTAATGTGGTTAAGGTTAAATATTTTTTATGGTTATTTAATGAATTGGTATTGGCATACAGAATTAGGAAATTCTGCATTGGAATTGGAATCGGAAATTATTTTGGCATAGTTCAATGAATACGAATTGACATTAAGAATTGGCAATATTTTTGGAATTTCTCAATCTGCATTGGAATTGGTAATTATTTTGGCCTAGTCCCATCACTAGTTAATTATATTTACATGTGAAGCTTGCCAAGTAATGATTTTTTTTCGATACTACTGATGTTTTTAAATAAGCTTAATAACCCATAATAGCTTGTGTAGTGTAATATATATATATATATATATATGATACGTGTGAATTTGGTCCCCATTGGCGGTGTGTTGTAAATGGAATGAAGAAGGAGTAATTGCAATTTCTGATGAGTGGACTTGTTGTACAGAGCTATGGTGAACTGGAATTCGATGTTCTAGAAACTTGAGTGGTCCCCCCCCCCCCCATCCACCAACTGGAAAATTAGTTAGGGAAAAATGCAGTGTCGCTCCATGGAACCCTTATTACTCAAACGTTGTCACGCTTACTTATATTTGACAAATTACTATAAACCTTTTAAAAAAACCAAAAATATATAATAATTCTTAATAACAAGTTTATCGACGTTACTTTTACCCAATTAAAAATAAGGATATTGCTTTTACTTCAACACTGTAGAGAAAAAAAATTGACCTACTCAATGGAAGTTTAATCCCGACATGTGCTGACCAAAATTTTCTACTTAGATGTACACCAGAATAATACCTCCCTTTTATTAATGGATCGTCACATTCAAGGAAAATCCACAAATTCATCTCCATCTTTTACACTTTGCGGGTGATTGATCCATATCACCAATACAAATCCAACAATGCAAAAAAACGTTTCCATCAAAAACGGCGAACTCATTTTTCAAATTTGGGACACCAAACATTAAATAAAATGGTTTAGTACTCTAAATATCAAGCATTGAATATTGTACCAAATAATCTCATAATCAACATTCTAACAACGGTGCAAAGGTCAAACTCGATAAACAATATGAGAAAGAAAATAATTTATTAAAAAATAATAAAAATATCAGCTGTTTGCCAATATTGAAACTTCATGGTTGTTTTTAAAATCCTTACCCACAATCAAAATAATAATTTTATTGTGAGACGGGAGGATAATATATGGCAACCCCAAAAAATATCATTAACCAGAGTCTAAATAAAACGAAAAAAAAAAAAAATAATATCCCAGGAAATCCATCCTGTGACCTTCATTTGCATTTTATTGATTAATCAGTAACAAGAGAAAAAGCATATTGTTTCAAACATAAAATATTTTAAGCCACTTTAAAATATTGGATTCGTTATCAGCTGGTACCTTGTCATCAATATCTTGGGTCATTATGGCTTCCATTTGCTAAATATACGAGATATTCTTTCATACCAAAGGAAAGGATTTGTTAAGAGATAAAAAAAAATGATTAATAAATAATGTTCAACTATCCTATTTTTCTAACTGTTAATAACCAATAATCCCCATAACAACTTTAAAAAAACGCTTCTCCACCATAATAATAAAAAAATTATTCGACTAAAAATTGTTGGTAAAAACAACGTGGTATAAAAATACTTCAATAATAAATGAATGAATATTTCGTCTAGGATCAATTAAACAAAGAACTTACATTTTTTGTCTATCCTAAATAATTTGTTCAACCGAATAATAAAATAAGAATATTCAAGAATTTCAAAAACTTATTAGCAATGCATAGTAAAAAGTTAAAACAAATGAAATAAATTTAAATATCCAATATTTCAAATTTGGATTAAACAAGAGTAGGGGACTGATTCTAATCCTAATTACTCTCATTTAATAGCATAAAGGTTATTAATCATTCATTATTGAACATGCAAGAAAAGGAAAAATGTAACTTCATTTGTGGCTAACTTAAAATAAAAGAATAATCCTGTTTATCAATTTTTCAAAAACTTTTTTTCGATTTCTTTTCCATTTATTTCAATTCAGGTTTGCCGAAGTCATCCCATGTTAGATTCTAAAAAGAACGTTTTTTACAAGTTCAAATATACTCAAAATTTGTTTATTACGACGTTAACAATAATATGCATATTGTTAAATGCAGCCAAAAGGCATTCCAGGATTTGGCCTTTCTGAATATATTTTATATTATATTATATATATATATTATATAATATATTATATATATATAATATAGATATAATACTATATATTAGATATATAAAATATATAATATAAAAATATATATAATATATATGTATATATATATAATATATTATATATTATATATATATATATATAATAATTATATAATTAATTAAATATATATATAATTATATATAACTTATATAATATATAATATAATTTATATGATATAATTATAATAAATATTATATATATATATATATAATATATATATAAATTATATATACATATATATATATAGTATAATATATATAACAAGGTGTTTTCGAACTGGGGACAAATTTGAGGATATTTATCTTGGTACCATCTACAAAGGCGTTTTTGTCCTTAATTAATCAAGTGACCTTGTAAAGTTCTTCATTTAGTAAGTAAATGAGTTAGAAAGGTGGCAAGGGGTATGATGTGAAAATTGGTGTTTATGTTCCGTAGGATGTTGGACGAGTTGGCTACGGAAAACTCATGCAACGTAAAAGTTCAGAACTATTTGAAACAGGGGTTATGTTGGTCTCTTAATATCTGGGAGACTATTGTTTTGTATTAGGTTGCTTGATTTTTAGTTAACCAAACTATTTATAGAGATAGGATGATAATAATTACTTTAAGGGATATTTTTAGTATTCGAAGCGATATTTTTTAATCGGAAACGGCATGACATAGGGGCAAAACCCAATTAATATAATTACAAAATTAAATAATGCGAAATCAAATAATTATTCTTAATTCAACAAGTCTAAAAGGTCAAAGGGTCATTTTCGTTTGGAAAAACATATGGTTTAAGTAATATTACCAGAATAAGGGTAATAATACGATAGAACAGGAAGATAAATTTAATAAAGAAAGATATGAATAAGATTTATAACTAAATCAACATAAATATAAATAATATAATAACAAATAATTAAATTAATATTTAATAAAATTAATAATAATTTAATACAATAATAAATGATTAAATTATATAAATATAATTAATAATTAATATAATAATAAATAATAATAATAGATTATATCAATAAATAATAATATCTTAATAATAATAACAATAATAATTATTATAATTATAATTTAACATTAATAATAAGATTAATAAATAATAATAATTAATAATTTAATAATTTAATAATCAAAATTAATAATTAAATAATGAATATTAAATCAATATAATATAATCATAATAAAATTTAATAATAAGTTAATAATATAATAATAAATAATTTAATAATAATAATATTAATAATATTTTAATAATATAATAATGAATAAATAATAAATTATTAATTTATAATAATATTATTATTATTATTATTATTAATAGCTTTATAATTTAATATATAATAAAATTAATAATATAATAATAATTAATAATAATATAGAATAATAATTAATAATATTAATTTAATAATATTATTGTTTAATATAATAATAAAATATAATAAATAAATAAATATCATAATAAATCATATAATATATAATTGACATAAATTAATATATAATAAATAATTAAAATAATCAATAATATGTTAATATTAATTAAATAATAATAAAAAATAATATAAATATAATTATATTAATAATTAATCATTAATAATACTATTATAAATAATACTTATATAACAAAATATAATAATAATAATAAATAATAAGAATAATAATATAATATAATAATCAATTTCATTTCAATAAACAAAAATTTATAAATTACTAGTATTAATTATTTGATACAAAAAATTATCTAAAATTATATATTAATATATATAATTAAAACTACATCTACGGAAACATTTAAACACTCAATACTCTCACATTTCATAACATCTTGCACCTTTTCCAATTCATTTATTCTTACTTATAAATGAGGAAACTTTAGTAGGTAACTTTATGTTGCAGACCTAACTTACAAAATTAATATCCTCTAATTATAAAAACTAACTTGTCGGTAACCAACCCTGTAATATATTATTTATATATTAATTATACTATATATTAATATATTATATATAAAAATAATAATAAATACATAATAATATATAAAATAATTAAATAAAAATAAAATAATAAAATATAATAATATTAAAATACTATATTATATTTTAATATATTATATATATATATTATAGAATTTATATATATAAATTGGAAATAAATTAAATTTATCTTTAATTAAGTCATTTTAGTGGGTGCAGGACCTAGTTGATTGGGCCAACTACTATTTTCGAAAATCTGGGGAAATTTCAGAATTTGGAAAATACAAGGGGCCACACTTCATTTTCGGGATTTTCTTTACATTTAATTTCTTGACGATGATTTTTGATGCTTTATATTACAGCGGAACAGCCGAAAAATCCAGTTTGTGTCATAAATTAGAAGTTGCAAACTGGAAATTAATTACTTATTGAACGCTTTCGCTCTAGAAGTGGAATAATTAATATTTTTTTAACGAACATTCCAAAATTTTTGTTTAGAATTTCCATTGGACACAATCTTTAATTTTCCACAAACGGAATTTGTCGGGCAAGACACCCGTTCAATTCAGTATTTCTCTTTTCCTTCATGTTAAAGTTCAGATGGTGCAAGCAACACTTAAATTGGAATCCTCAATCCCATTGAAAATTTTATCATAGATGGATTCGTGTTTTACACAAATTATCGCAAAACCCCGGACATTAAGGATGTGATAAAGTGATTCTTCAAAAATGATCTTTCATATCACGAAGAAAGTCGAGCTCTATACAAAAATATCGAAGATATGGTTTTCCTTTCAAATGCCAAAAAAAAAAAAGTTGTAACGGAATACTGTCTCAGGATTGCGAGTATACTATGAAAAAGAACCTTTTCTTGATTAATATGCATGTTGTTGAAGGAGTCGGTTATTATATAAAACTGATTCTAGATCCGTTACGTACCGATACTCGTAGAAAAACTATTTCCAGTACGATTTATCGGAGAAATGTTCAAATCGTTTTATCGGTAGACGGTCAGACCCTGCGGTGGCCCGACCTAGTGGCTTAGTCATCATATTCCCTCTCAAAATAGTTGAGGGACTCCAGTACGTGATTCTATCTACTCTAAGTTTGTAATAACCACTTTAGGTCTTAAGTGGAGCTAATAATATAAATATTAAAAAATAAATAGCTATTAAATAATGAAATATAAATTAATATTTTCTATAATCATAAATATAAGTAACTTGATATTTATTATATTATATATATGGGATAAACCTTATCATATATATATAATTACTCCATGTATATATCCACAAATAATACATAATAGTAGTGGGGGGACACTTTTATAATAATATAATAAAAAATTATATAATTAATAATAATAGTGAAAAATATAATATCTTATATATTTTAATAATAAGGGCCTCCTTAATTTTCTACTAAATCGATTATTTAATACTATTATTAGACATATTCATAGATAAATCACAGATATATATAATAATTATATTTATATATTATATATATATATATGATATTATTATAATATAAATATAAATATATATTATATTGGCTTCCCTCTCGTTCTCCCCTCAATACGATAACAAATCATGAGGAAGACATCAAACACTAATCTAGCAATTTAATAAATTTACTACTGGAAAATAAATAAATAAAAATATGATAACGTAGACTACCTAAATTCGACTACAATAACACTTAACTTAATACAATACATATTAATATATATTATTCTTTTCTTTCTAGTTTTCCATATATCATTTCATTATCATTTTTTTATTTTTTTTTATTTCCATTTTTATTTTTTATACAAAAACTAGATGTTCTACTCAATCGATTTTTCCCTTACATCCCATACTTTTGATCAATATGAAACATGATCAACCAAAAATACTTTACTCAAATAAAAATTGATCAGAAAACCAACATATCATGAGGAAAAACTGAGTAATAATATACTAGTAATAATAATAATGATGGAGATGAAGTATAAAAAATCATAAAATCAAATACATAATAAAAATTAACTAATAAATAAAAAATATACATATAATAATAAATTATAATATCATAAATAAATAATATCATATAATAATATAATAATATAATAATTAATATACATAATATATAATCAGATGAAACGTAAACTCATCTAGTCCTCCGAGACTTACTCCACATGCACATTTCACATCGCTTCATCTTACTTCCGCAGGCTCAAAGATCCATTCGGATATATTCCCCTCATCTAACATTAGGAGGAAATCTGTAATTGAACTATAGTGTGTTATATATATATATATAGAGGTAACGATCCCTCTCTATCTGACGTCCTACCTCACAGATTACATTTTGATTCTCATCTTATCTCCTCTTTACTCATACTAGAATCCATCTTCTCGACAAATTGTTTACTTATAAGGCCTCAGCTAACCATACTCACTCTGCCACTAAACGCCTGTATTGATGAGCTAACGTACTTAACCATCCAACTCTCGTCTATAGAAACGGTCCAAGAGGATATAAATAGATCAACTCCAGTTCTACCTCTCTCTCTCTCATTATCGACTTGTAATCCGCATTTGCAGAACACAAGAGTATATAGGCTAAACCATCTTACGTCCAACCTCCCGAATAAGTGGACCTCTGGACTCCTACAAACTGCTTTAATACTACTCCGTTCTATTTAGCTCTCTGGTATTTCACCTATTTAATAGCAGTAGAGCTGATATATAATTTAAAATAGGTGACATAGAACAACTGACCTTTCCTCCTCAAATCGTCTATTCATGATTCTTACCATTTTTCTTAAATTTTTCTTCGAATTCTATACTGGATGATAACATTGTAGTTGAGGGGAACATGCTCTATCTAGTTGCACCTCTTTCATTACTAACTTATGTATCAATTCCTCATTATATGTGATCCACTCATTCAGCTGATTTACTCATGCCAATCTGTATTAATCTCTGATTATGTATATGGGGCCACTTCCTTACTCTCCTACTCTGGGATCTCTTTCCAATTTATTATTATTATTTTTATGGCAAGATATACTTGTCACAAAACTTAAGCTAGAATAATTTTTTAATCACGTAAATCGGATTTCTCCCCCAGTATATATTCAAATATTCTAATAAAACGACATCATTACTATAAAGTTATTTCTAATATTATTTAATTTATATAATAATTGTGTTGGTTGAGTTATTCCTGTTTTAAATTTTCCTTTTTTCTGATTTATATTTTTCTTATTATTAACCATAGCTTCTATATGTTATTTTAGTAAACCCAAATCTTTATTGTATAATATTATTAATTAAATACATAATCAATATTTCATTAAATATTTAAACAAATACGGGTAAATATATATACTAAAATAAAATGTAAAGAGATTGTTTTTTTAATAATAGCAGGGACCCACTCAGAGCGCTTAACATAGTATTGTATATGTAAATTATATTTGTTTTTTGAGATATTATTAAATTTTTACTTCCTTTATCGTTGATTATCGAGTAGATCCCGTACTCTCTACGTGGATCTTATATGAACGGATTTATTAACCCGCTTCTAAATAACGTAGTGGATTTATATTTTTATTTATATTTTATATTTATATATATTATATAATATTATTTCGTGAGTCACATGTATCAGGATTATCCATCGGTCTTCTATCAATTGAATCATTTATCCTACATCTTGGGATTTTAATATATTCTACACCACTATGGGTTGGGTTTCTGGACCTAGGCATATGTATTGGAGTCTGAGTCTGAGGTATGTATCTAGGTTAATATGTATATGTAGAGGTGGAAATATTATGTTCTTGTTGTTAAAAATTATTTTATTATGTTTAATTTCGATTAAGTTGAGTATCAGTCGTGTGATGTCAGTAGTAATGTTTCAGATGATAAGTGTTCTCGTTCTTTCCATATAGCTCAGTGTAGTGATCTCGATAACTTTTCAAGATGAAGTTCAGGCTCGCTCAGAAGATTCTTTGGAAATAACTCATAAAGACTGTTCTTGGATGTGTTTATGACTCTGATAGAGTGATCTCACTATCAATTATAAGAATAGTTGGCTCACTGACTTGTCTGAACATCCCTATAGCCACAATAATGCATTTGCTGAATATCGACTCTTTGATAGACCTAGTCCATTATATGCTTTCCCGTGTGGCTATTTTTATGCTAATACGAGTTCAACCTCACTATTCGCTCTCAATTCTTGTAGGTTGATTATGAACTTCAAACAAGTGCGTTTCACACGTCCGCGCACACGCGAAATATTTTCTTTCTTAAGTCATGACAATTGATTTATTATTATCTAGCTGCTGTTTATTGTGATAACCAAATTCTACATTTGATAAAGTTATATTTGCGCAAGAATAATTCTCTCATCAGCTCTATAGAAGCAACATCTGCACTTTGCAACGTGACCATTTGTATTTGTCATTGTTTGTGCTCTATAGACTATCTTAAGCCATAGAAAAGATATACATGTTCTGACACATATGATAAGTAAATGCAAGCTACAAAGCTTTTCACCGTGTCACTATGTTAACATCAGAGATTTCTTCAAATTTTCAGAAGATGAGTATGAAAGCTTCTAGATATTTGAAGAGCTTGGTCGAAAGCTCGACTGCGTTTCAAGAACAAAGGTCAAGGTCTTCTATCCTCATCTTATAGATATAATATTCCATAAACTATTAAACAAAATTCTTTTCTGCACTGAAAGATGTTGAAAAAATTAATTAGCTCGGTTTTAATTAGAAGGGCCATCGAAAGTACTGACACTTATCACAAGAAGCTTGCAATTGCTTTTACGGGGAGTTTTGCAGTTTCTACATCCAGCTCAATTTACCAATTACCAGCTTATTTTACCAATTACATTGTTCCTCATACCATTTATATCAATTCTGTAGACTTTAAATATTCATTATTGATAGACTATTAATAAATAATCACCTGGACCAGATGGAGTTTTGGCTGTGCAGAAAAGTTGTATAATAAGTTAATAAGTTGTATATAAGTATATAGGTATACTAGTTATTAGTTTATATAAGTGTTAGTAGGGCTATGTTGTTAATTTAGTTATTTATCATAAAACTATGATATTTAATAATAATTATATATATTCAGTACGTTATGGATCTTACTAGTGAATAATCCAAGGTATATTAATAAATCACTAAAAATAATATAGATTTATAAAAAAATAGTTATATTATTTTAAATATATATAATATATGATATATACATATATTAATATATATATATATATATCTATAATTAATTATTATATATTATACTTAATTATTTATATAATTATAATATTATTATTATATATATATTTATATTAAATTAATTATATTATATATATGTTATATATATATATATACTATATATTATATATATATATAAATTATCATTATATATATATTAATTATTAATATAATATATTTATTTATATTATCTAAATATATTATATTAATATATATACAATATATATTACAAATTATTTTAATAATTATATATATATTATATTAAATATATTCTTATAGTTTATTAATATATATATATATTATTATATATTATATATATATTATATAATAAATATTAACTAATTAATATTAATAATTAATATACGAGTATATTTAATCATATATAATTTTTCTATATATGTTTATACATTATATTTATTTTTTGCAAATGCTATAAGGAAAATATTTGATAACTAAAAATGTTTTAGTTTAATAATTTTTTATAACAATAAATTATAAAATAAACAATAGAAAATAAGAGAAATCTTTATATATTATTTTAAAATTATTTATTTTTGGTAAAAATTATTTATTTACTATAGGTATTATTATAGGCCTCGGATATCAGGTTAATTTTTTTTATGATTGTCCAAGGGTTTTATCCACAATAAAAATTCAACTAATCTTATAGTGTTATTATCTAGTTAGAAAATTTTTCGATGACTTAAGTCTCTTAATTGAGTAGCATTCTCTTTGATTCTGATTTATTAAGATATTAGTGGATAAATAGGTGTAAATTCCAATGTCATAGTGCTTTGTACAAATATAAATTTAACATTTATATAGTAATATTTAACAATATTTGTGTATTGTTTTGTTTTTTTATATATTTTTATTGTTTTATGTGCTTTATCAGTTTTACGACAGTAGGCCATATTTTTTCTAAACCACCCTAGCTTTGTTATGATTTTATTAATAACGATTTTTAAATTTTCTCTCCCTAGTCTTTCCCATGAGTTTATTTATGGGTAAAATGAATCACTCATCTATAGAAACTAAACATTGAGAAGAGAAACCATATATAATATTATATATTATATTATAATTATATAACTATACTATGAAAATGTCGTATTGGGGACCTGCATTATCTATTATTGATTATATTATATATTTCCGGGGGACTGTCTCAAGTATTAATAATTATATATGTGAGTTCATAAAAATATAATATTATAATACATTATTCTAAACCTTTTTTTTATTGTGAAAGGAGGGCTCTTGGTTCTCTCTCTCGTTCGTATTATGTTCGCAAAAAGATTACCACACTTTCAAATATAACTGATAATACATAGAATGATGAATTGAAGAGCACTTGTTGCTATCCTCTTCGTCTACTCTCGTTCCTATTGACTTCTGCGCGTTCTTCCGCTCCTCTCTTGTCTCTCCTTGCGGGTCTCGCTTTGGTACTCGTCAAAGTGAGTTGAGTCAGTCAGCCCCTCCTATCCTCACTCCCAGGAACGCCTAAGAATACTCTATCACCCAAGATGACTCTAAATGCCAGTCTAGTATAAAAGCACACCTCCTCACTTCTGCCATCACTGGATTAATAACGTGATTGTCTAAGCTGTTCAGTATTTATTATGAGCGCCATAGTATGTCACACATTAAAGCCACTGTAGAAGGCATTTCGACAACTTATGTACTCTTACGTGTCAAGTTTGGTATTCTGCACCGCAGTGAGAAGCACAGTTTAACATGGCCGTACCATGGAATGTACTCGAACCGTTGTTAGACATAGCGCCCAGGCCATGAAAGAATAATATTGAATTGATGTAGAGAGATTAGTTAGTAAGTATACTGGCTTATTAAATTTGAGTGTTCTTAGTTGATTGTTGCCGTCTACCTTAGTTAGGCACAGTTCCTAACTTTCTATGAGTGATCACTACATAAATAGGATAATGGGTGATTTTTTTAATAGGATTTTATCGATGCTCTAATAACTTTGGGGCTTTTAGCGGGATCTTGTTTGGTATTATTGGGCAAACCAAAGGTTAAGAGAAGATTTGCTTGAAGTTACTTTGTGGTAGTATTGATCATATGACAACCCAGTAACCATGCATAAAGAAGTTAATTCACCTGTCTCTATATAACTAGAGCTTACTACGCGTGAAAATATATCAATTTATTATTATAATATTATAATTAGGAGTCATCATATGTTACCCGCTCTAAAGCGATATGTATAGCAAGTAATACATGAACATTGCAGAAAAATGGCGACTTATGAGACATGCCTTTTGTCATGTTCAGTCGTAAAAAATCATAAATTTATTAAATTTTGACCCAAAATTGTGTAAGAAAATATCTCGTATAAAGAAATATTAAGTTGTGTTTGACATTCATGCATGTGAATATTGATACTCGCTCTCTCGTGCAATTTCATCTTACTGAGTATACTGTCTTGGCGCCGGAAAGTTGCAAAATGTTGATATTTTTGATTAGTTTTTTTTTTAAACGGAACCATCCCACGAGGGAACAGCAAGGAATATTTGATCTAACTGTCTATATCGTCACCACAGTGACTCCCCTGCAGTGCTATAAATGGAGCGGGATACCCTTCGGGGAATTTTTACATTAGCGGCGCCGCGTCTACACCGTCGTGTACTCGGCCTAGGGGGCCTCTGGCGGGGACTCTTGTGGGTCCCCCCTTCTCAGTAGGAGTTCGTTCGGCCGTGGTCTGTCTCGACTATGGCCACCTGTCAGATTCTCGCGGCCTGAGGTGATACGGGCGAGTAGGTAAAACAATCATGTGAAATGATGTCGTAATAAGAAATATTTTTTCTCAGCGATGTGTACTGTGTGTGTTTGAAAAGAATCCTAGAGGCCGAGATGCAAGAGCAGGCTAGGTGACGCTGACCATATCTTGTGTTGGTTGGTGCGAAGTCTAGAACCTGGCTCTAGTTTCTTGTTTAGATGTGGTGTGCTATTGACGCGAAAGGTGAGTCGCTCGCGAAGTCCAGAAGGGGCCATTGACGGATAATTCTTTTGATTTACTGAGAAGTGTATGTAAAGTGATAGAGATGTAGAGAGATGTATATAGCAAAGAGGAAGAATATTAGGAATAGGAACGTTAAAAGTATATGTGTTAGATGTGTATGTTTTTTATTTATGTGGAGCGCTCTCAACAAAAGTGTAAAGGCTAAGATAAGAAAGAGTTCGGTTTTCTGCGAGACATGAGTATGAAAGTAATTACGATTCTGCAGTAATGAAGAAAGCAGGCTTAGGCGGTCGATTGAAACGACTTTGCTGTACGTTATGGTGGGCTCTTTTGGTATCGTGTGTGTACGTAAAAAGTTTTTTATACCATTCCTGAGGCGCCTATCCTGGAAAACTGTTCTGGCGTACTTTAGGTTAGGATCTTGGGCCAGACGAGCGGTGTGGTGGGCAGTTCATTTTCGAACATAAAGACATTGAGTTGACACGGATGAATAGTTCCATTATAGGAATTATATAATAGGATTTAATTGCACCTATGTAGTGACGCAGAAGGAGTTGGTCTCTTCAACGGATCAGAAGCATCAAGCTGCCTCATATGGCGCGTATCGGCTATATTAAGAAGGAGGATAGAGACTGTGTTAAATAAAGATAGTCAGCCGTGAGATATATACTAGAGGAGAACCATAGTCTTACATTAAATCATGTACATGATATAATATACTGATATATATATCGAATCAGGCGGATCCTCTTTAACTGCTAAGCGTGAATGCAAAGCATTGGGCTTGAGCCGAGATGAGGCTTGGCTCAACGGTGTGAAACGTTCAACTATGCCGTCTCGCTTATTATGGTTTAAAAGTAGGCGTATGTGAATCTTTCTCGATAACCTAAAGAGATTTCATCAAATCTCTCTCACATAAGAATAGGATTCTATAAAGTTATATCTCATTAGGTCCGTTTATGTGGTATAGTGGGAAATTAGGCTGCACACCAAAGAAAAGTTGAAATCGTCTACATCGGGGCACAAATATTCGCGTAATTTTTTTCGTCGTTTTCATCGTCTCGTCATCGGGGCAATTTTTATTTGGCCCGGATTATTTTTGTTGTCCTATTAAGTTTGGGAACGCTATATTAGCTATTAGGGGATCCTCTCTTGTGTATAGGCAGTCATGAGAAGAGAGATAGCCTCCTTGCGTCCCTACCTAAAAATTGTTACGTGAACCTCTGACATATTAATACTAATGTAAAGAATGATATTTATATCTTACGCGGAGGGAGGGCAAGGATATAGGTGTCTCAACGATGTATCATGTGGTAACAACGTATTTGCAAATTCGAGCACAGGGTAGTAGGTAGAATAAGTGTTTCTACTCGGGGAATTGGTGTGACTGTGGACCTTAGACACGTGCAGGGGAGACAAGTTGCACACCAAGTGCTATCGTCTCCAGCATTCAGATCTAAGGTACCACACAAATCGGGTCAGCAAATCCAGTTTTGACGTGTATAGCCTCAATGCCATGGTTTGAGGAAAGCGAAGTTGATAAAATTGAGTGAGACAGCCTTTATAACGGATAGACGAGCAGTACTATCGAATGAATCAGAGAAGTGAAACCTCTTGATATGACACATCAGCTCCAGATAGTCTCACCCTTTTCTATTTCAGGGAGTTGGAGCCATCTCTGTCGGCGTTGAGGGTGAGCATAAGGGTCTTTGTGGAAGTGTTCAGGATCCTCATAGTCTTGGCACGTTTAGCTGGGTACGCGATATCGTTGTCCCATAGGTTGGTTGGGCTAAGGCGTGGAATCCGCGCTCGATTTCATGGGGAGAGAGCGTCAGCAGTGAAGTCGTACTCGGAAGGCAGTCCTCTTAACTAGTCTGTATTCATGTCGTGTTCTTTGACCGGTTTTGTACATACTCAAATAGGGTGCACGAAGGTCTTCATTCTGAGCGCCGTGCGCAAGAGATGCGATTCGTTTTCTTGCGTTAGAAGAACCATGGTGAGATTCAAGTTCACAGACTGGATTTGTTGTTTATTACTCAAGTAAGTATGTGGTGACACTTCAATCTACCCAAATCCATGAAATAGCGGAATAATGTAACTTTGGTACGGCGAAGCAATACATCCTCTATTGTTAACCTCACCCATCTCTCTGTCAACAACGATGCATAGCGAGTCTCCCCCAGGAGTAGTTTGCACTTTTCGTAACGACGTGTAATAGATTGGATGGGGTGGGAGAGGGAAAGAAACCACACTTACTCGGGCTCTCCAGTGGCTCGGCTGGAGAATCACCTTCGCTCGATCCAGCTAAAATTGGAGGTGCAGTCCTCAGCTGAGAGAACTCGGTTGAGACGGTAAGATGAGTCTGGGGTGATTTGATGGTAGTTTAGGAGAGTTGGTCTCAGGACTGGCGGGTACGTTTAATCCTCATATAGGCAGATCTTTTTTGCCTCTCAGGAGGAAAAATAGTCTGCTAATGCAGTAAGGGCGCTCAGGGTCAGGACCAGTCCCTTATATATGGATCTCGTGCTGTAAGGTCGGCGCGCTCGAGTCAGCATGCGGTGAGGGGTCTCTTACCAGATTATCTTTTCGGCGCGCGAAAATGTCCGAATTGAAAAACTGGCCTTGTATTAGGTATATAGCTATCCATTTACGAATGTGTAAAAGAGGATAGGTTAGTGACTTGACAGCTGCTTACGTGGAGAGACGGGTCTAATGGGTAAAGGTTGCGCAATGCTCGACGTGCGTCTCTTTAGGCAAAAAGGGAGCGAAACTATTAATGCTATCCGCTGGATTGCTATAGCTTACGTGAGTGTGTTCACTAGAGAAAGGTAAAGACAGGAGCACTCAGAAAGCGAACCAACAATTTCCCGCCGCCGTTGTGAGACGCATGCCAACATTCGATACCAACCTTGGCTAAAAGTGTGCACGTATGATATGTCTCATGGCTGGCAGAGAAGTAGTATCTTCTAGTTGATGGAGGTTATTAGGATAAGCTCGCGAAAAAGCAGAAAGGATTGAGAGACAAACTTCTAGGAGGAACGTCAGCGATAGTGGAACCTCCTAAAACTGTTTCTGGCAGCTGCGCCCCTCAAACCAAACGAGGATTCTGAATTCTATAATAGTTGACTACTCAATAGGAGGATCAAAAGGTGATGAATGGCCGGTTCTTCGGGAATGGTCCTCCTCTGCTACTGGGTATCTTATATGGTGGTGTTATCGCTGTGCGTGTAGTGAAGAGAGCTGACTGTTGAGCAAAATATATGCTAAGTGTCTTTAACCGGTCATGTATATTGCTGAGTTGTGAAAATAGATGGAGATGGCATCCTTTTTTCTAAAAATTAGGATAGGATATCACTCATTTACCTATCAGGTTTTATATAAGTTTTTCGCAGAAGTGACATTTTTGAGATCAGACAGTAAACCTGTAAGGGACCATGGTCGAGGTGGTTTCTTTGGTCGCAAGAGTTCATAGATACTTGTGTTGGTATATGGTGTCGTTGCGATCAAGTTCGCAACATGTGGCTCAAAGACTAGCCGTGGTAGGGTTGCTTAGCTTTGCAATGTTGCTCCATCGATTCTTAGGGCCGCATCAGAACTGGCAGGGAAGGTTTGTCTCTATTGCTTCTTGTGATCGCCGACAAGGTTGCGCACGCCGCCTCGCCTCCATATACGTTACTCCCATGAGGCACTGTGAGACACATCTGTTAGAGACGAAGGGAAGATTGTGACATATAGGGATTCAATCGCAACACGGTATTTACATCACTTCTCCAGTGCAGGTATCGATTAGATAGAGGGCGAGGATTGGCACAGACGCAGGCTTTTAAAGGAGGAAGCATTTACAAATTCAGCTCCACAGAGAAGGACATAGAGCAGGAAGATGGAAAGAAATTTCCACCAGGGACCAGAGGGCAGCAACGGAGGGCGAGAATAGACCTATTGCGCAGCAAGCCACTCACCGCCCAGTTACCTGCCAGAAGACACGCTAGGACTGGAATACAGCGCTGTTTCAACATCAATACTACCTCTCCTATCTCCTCAAGTTTGACCTCGCACCAAAGCAATCGTAAATGAACAGAAGCATGCAGCTTCTTCTTTGCTAAGACTCGTACGCGCGAGGTGTGGCGTCCGTAAATGTGGTTAAGCAAAAGGTAAACGTCTCAGCAGATTCCCTACGCGTGACCAAGGGTTGGCCTGACGTCGGAGAGAGAGGGGTGGTCCTCGGTACACCAATACTGCTCACAAAAGATTACAAGGGTTAGTAAGCTCAACTCTCCTCACAGCTAAAAGAGCATCAGGTCGGAAGAGGAAAACGACAGTTTCTTTATGTAAAGGCGCACTTCTTCTGGGGGCCCATGAGACTAAAGAAGCCTCATATCATCGCCACAAGGGCTGTCGGCCAATCGGGCACGACCACCCAACAGGCCTCTATGATAGACTCTGTTTAAAGGGAGCGACAGGACCACTACATAGCGATGGAAAGCCCGGAGTGGTTTCCAGTATAGCAACAGGGCGGAATACGGGGGGACAGGCGTGTGGTGCCGCTGGATTTATTGTCACGACCTGGGACAGCCTCTCTATGGACGCTGGCTAGGGGGTTGTCCGTAAAAAGGGCATAACTCTCAAGGAGAGAAAAAAATGATATATTGATCTCTCTTCGTGCCGCACGTCTCGTAACAAAACGGTGAAGTGACTCCCGAGGTTCTTGTGAGGGAGACACCCCATGGCCACTCTTGCAGAATACCTGTGTCTTTTGTTAGTGGGCCTATGGGTTGAGGTTTGCTCGAAGACATTTTTATTATGTTTGAGTAAATGTTGGTCAGAAGAGGCGCGCGCACGACACACTGGAAGAGATGTTGCGTTTTTGCATTGTGCATCCGAGAGGAGAGGGGTGACCACTTATGAAGAGAACCGTACGCCATGGCTGGCGCGATAGGACGAATTCAGCTCGTTTTGCAGTATAGAGTTCTTAGAGCCATGCGACTGGTTTCTCAGGAGAAGGTGCAGAATTATAGTTCGCTCCATGATACTTCGCTCTGTATAAAAGAAAATTCAGCGGAGATTTCACGCAAAAAGGTTGAGACGGGTCCGCTGAGCCCAGCTTGTTGATGAATGAATTTCTAATTCAGATTAACGAGGAAATGGGCGAGTTTTAGCGGAAATAAAAGATGATAAGAAGAACAGACGTAACAGCGGAGGAGGCGAACTCGGAGTAAGTTAGAAGTACACATGAAGGGAGTGACAGAGGGAAGGTTACAGTAGGGAGAAGCGTCGGACAAGAAGACTGTAAGCATGGAGAATTGTAGAGATAGAGAGGAATAAGAGAGGTGCCTGAGCTGCAGGCGAAGAGGAAATCTGAGACACGTGTTATCAGGCAGCTCTCAATTTGAGATGGTCGAAACGCTGTAGGAGTTACGGATGCTGTGCAGGTGAGGAAGCATCATTTAGTGATTATAGGGAAAGCGAGTGTTATAAGACGCATCGCTCTCTCTTGCAACTGTAGGTGCCATTGTAAGAGTACGTGTAGGTAGGGGATCTCATGCAGATAGCGAGTAGAAGGTACTGCAAATCTCTGGGCAGTCTTCGGATAAGCGCGCACACGTGCGGACAATAATGCGCGATAGGACATACCTAAAGTAGTAGAAAGTGGAGGGTCCAAGGTTGCGAGCCAAGAGACGCATCTGCACCCAGATAATCAAGAAGGATTTCTCATGAGTGTGCGGCCTCGTGATAATTTAGAGAATTTGAACTTTAAAAGGCTATGATATTGCATACGTAGAAGTTAAGTATCTATTCGAATAGCTTGAGCCTCACTGAGAAAAGGGACACGGTGAGACGGAGGGGGATCAACGAAGTTGGAGGTGCGAAAGCTCTGCATGTGAACGCCGGTATATAGAGCGCGGTTACAGACTGACGCGCGCAGGGTCACAGAGTATAGGGATTGTGAATCCCTAGATATATTAGGTGAGAATGTCCTAGAGGGTACATCCTCATGCCCCCAAAACGGCGGAACCAAGTACTGGTCTTTGGCTCAGGCTAGTTCATTCTCACTGCTTAGTGGTACGGAGTGCAGTGTCAAACTAGTGAACACCACTATGTATTCAGAGATATGGTTCGAGTAAGCTAGAGATTGAAAGGAGAGACGAAAGGAGTTTATCATTGGCGCTCGCGAGTGAAGAGGGGAAAATGGTCTCGCTCGCGGGTCAGGTTCGTCCCTCATCGATGACGAAGGGCTGGGTAGACTAATGGAGGTCGAAAGACAGAAGAGAAAGGAAAATGACGATATGAAGGTGATATAGCCAGATAAAGGGAAAATAAGCACTAAAGCACAGTGAAGCAGTTAATGAGATGAGCGTGAGAGAGAGGTGAGTGTGTGTGGAAGATGGTTTCTAAAATTCATAATTAAAATAGAACAAAAACACAAAAATAAGAAGTTCTGGATTTTGTGTTGCTCTTTTTTTTTATATTTGTTACTCAAACTTTCTTGCTTTTCCGGGGGTGGTACTCGTCTCTGTTTTCGACTGCATGAAAAGCTTTAATGTCGTTGGTTCCATCTCAGAAGCGGTTCCCTGTGTTACTTTTTCTGTCCGTATTGTGAGCAGCGGAATAGGATTTGGACTATATAATATATAATATTGCGATCCGGATTTTTTTAGTTATTTTCATTAAATGTACTTATCGCAAGTAAAGTGGAGAATAATGTAAAAAGAGTAAAGATAATTGTATTGAGAAGTAATATTGGAAGTAAGTGAGATATAATAGTAATTTGAGTACGCCTCAATAATATAATCAATAATAATAATACATATATGATAGTGAGGCATAGTGTGTGGATAAATACAGTGAATAAACAAAAGAACGGCCAATGAGTTATCGCCTCAGAGGCTGTTTTATGCGGGGTTATGTATCCTGAGCATGCAGAAAATATGTATGTGCTGGCCTCGCATATACACATTTCCAGTGGAGTCTTATCTTCGTTTCTGTCCTTAGATATGTAGGATAGTAGGTGCTTGCTTTTATGAAGCGATATTGTCACTTATATTCTGAAGAGAACGCTTCTCCAGCACTTGCGACATTACATTTCCTATCGGTAAATGCACACATTGCGTGTTTAGATATGAGTTAGGAGGGCTGATTTTAATTGACATATGTCTAATACACTGCTCGAAGGAGAGAAGGTGAGGGGGAAGAGAGGGAGGTTATAATGAGACCACAAAGGCTCAGAAGAATCTACCTGCATACTCTTTACGCGAGTGATTGGTTGCGTTCGAGGGATTGTCTTTAATATAGTGGAAGTCGCTCGCGCTAGAATTGTTATGCATATATACTTTAGTACTGGACAGATATTTCGCTCTCCTGGCTATAGCAGAAATCAGTGAAATATGCAACAAGTTAAGGACCATTTAGAGGCAAAGGGGAGAGTTTCTACCCAGAGTTGCTGAGAATGGTTTTTTGGGAAGAGGGGGGCCAGGACAAAGAGAGCGTTTGTGGCAGTAGGGAAATTACCAAGGGATGGTCATTGTTAAGTCCTTCTCTGTGTGTGTATGAAAGGGGTATTCCTGTGATGCGCGTCGTAATGGAGGATCTCGCGCCGGTGAAGACTTGTCTTAAGATGAATGAAAATTGGGCGAGAGTGATTTGGAAAAGCGAGAGATTTGTGTCCACCCCGGTATAGGGTTAATTTGCTCTCTTAAATGCGCTTTGAATGGGGCAGATATAGCAGGCGGACGATTTGAAATACCGTATGTGGGTTGTTTTGAGGAGATGAAAGAGATTTCAGTTTCGAAGAAGGGGAATAAACTTGCCTGGTTTCCATTCATCGGGGTGACAAGCGTCCTCTTCATTCTTTATTAAATATTAAGATATCATTTCTCCCTTTTTATCGCTTATTCTAACTGAGGTAGCTTTTTTTGCTTGTTCATCTGGGCAGAGTGGACTTGAACTTTTTACATTTAAGTCACGTTGGTCTAGATATTTGATATACATAGTATCGGATAGGACAAAACTAGTCTACGTTGAGCCTAATAAATCGTTACGGCCACAAAACATGTTTGCTTTCAATTTTTTTCATATGCATTATTATTATTTATCTATTTTGTTATTTGTATTATTAAGTCTGGATTTATTTTATATTCAGTGTAAGTTTAGTTTATTATTAGGTCTAATGTTATATTATTATTATGTAATTTTATGTTGTGTTTTGTTTGATTGATTAGCGTAATTATTGTATCTATTGAATTATATCTTATTAATTAACTGACAAGGACCTTAATGAGATCAAATAATTTTTGATTGGCTTATAATTCGGATGGGTTGGAAGAACCATGGATACCCCTTGGTTTCAAGCGCTTAAGCCCTGCCAGTACTATCATATAGGTAGGTATATTAATATAGTAATATGTAATAGTAATATTATAATAATATATTTTATTATTTAGTGTATGTATAATATGGATGTGTGATTAATATATACTCTATATTAAATGATTGAACTATATAATGTATTATGAGTATATATATTATATTAATATTTTACTTTATAGTTATATATGATGAGTAATATAGAAGTAGAGGAGAGAGGAGGGGAGATGAGATAATATGGAGAATTTGTTTTTACATATTTTTCAATGTGTTCATCGGTGTATTCGGTCTACTCGTTATCATCGTTTCATTCAGGGGTCAATTTTAACTGATTATAAAATCGTGAATCTCGTACATCTTCCATCCGGGCAAAAAAAATTTATTCCATAATCGGTTACCCCTCACTTATAATTGATGATATATAATATGTATTATATATATTGGTATTAAGGTATATTTTAATATAAATATATATATAAGGATATATATTATATTTATATATGATTATATGATTAATTATAAGCCAGTGATTAAATTATAGGTGATCTCTATTAATATACTATATTTATTACTTTATATATATATATATTATAATATATTTATAATATATATATAATATATGTCGCACATTATAGAATGTAGGGATTATATTCAATACCAATAACAGGTGTGAAACATTTCCCGAGAATTCTTTTATTTACAATGCTCATACAAGAAATACTTGTGAAATAATAACGTTGATATCAAAATGTCTATTAACCGCGTCATGATATCACGAATTTTATGAGTTATATCTCACTCTTACTTCTAAGATACTCGAACAGTGTAGTGAAACCTTCTCGACCGCATCCATTACTGTTTGACTTTCATTTTCCTGAAACTCGCGAATATAGACGTTCCTACATATAATCATGACTCCTTTACTATTTCAGTGCTCAAATTTAACCTTCTTAATCCAATAATGTTCCCATTTATGATATTTGTTTGTTATCTATGATATATACTAACTGTTTTCTCTTTAATTTTCTTCTAATTTATCCGTGGTTTATCAAGCTGTACTGGTGAATTTCTTTCTCTTTTATTTTTGCTTTAAAAAAATTTGCATATTGTGTTTATTTTGGGCCCTCTCTCAATTTTATTACTTTAGCACATGTTCATTTAATTATTTATCTTATTCTTCTCTCCAAATTCCTTCTGAAAAAGTTATTCTTAAAACATATACTTTTATGCATGCTCTCGTAAAAAATGGGTACCTTAATCTTCCAATTATCTCTAGTCCAATTCGATAATTGCCAACTGGACTTCTTCACACTAGTTGCAAGATAGAGCTTTTGTGACAATTCTCTGGGTATCTTATAATTACACAATAATAATCAGAAAGTCGATTTTTTCTCAATTATTGCCTTATATAAGCTTCCTGTTTAGTTTATAAGATTAGTTGTGTTACGAATAATAAGTGTTGTGATGTGGTGGACTCGCTGATGAGACCCACATCGGCTGCCTGAAACCAAACGTGTAGAACAATCTTAGGAGAGTCAATTATAGTGGTGAGACGCAGGGTTAATACGAGCTATTGTTATTCTCCATTTAAACTTTCTTCCCTGTATCCAAGTCGCTGAGTTGTGATGAGTTATTAATTGTGAATCTATTTTGTTCTCCATATAAGACATTTATTTTTGTCTGTAAGATTAAAAGTGGTGTTCTTTTAAGAAACATTCTATAGAAAATACTCGAAGTACTTAGACCTCATACATTATTTTTTTTCACAAAAATATGAATTTATGTATTTTTTAAATTCATCGCTCTTTTTATCCCTCCAAATATACAAGCTTTCTTCCGAATGCCTTTCAAATATAATAGATTTAAATTTATCCGTTGATTGAGCGGTGTGGAGCTCTTGCATTCTTCATTTGTGGGTATATTTCCTAATAGAGTAACATTAACAGGAACGTCTTACGGATTTAGATGAACAAGAAAAAAATCCGGAGGCGGCTTTATAACTACATTCACCTAAAACCAAAATTAGATCTTTCATGCTCTCCTTATCCTACAAAGATAGTAGTTATATCTGCGAGGTATTTTCATGAGCGTTTAATCGATTCCACAGGCGTGTACTGTGTTATTTCTGCAGAAACAATGCCCACCTCTATCACTTTTGCATTGAATACTTTGGCTTTTCTGCATGTAGTTAATCAGTGGCTGATGGTCGTTGCAGGACAAGAAACTCCTTCCCATTATAGATAATTAGTCGAGACTTACTGTCAACTACCAACAAGGGATATAATCCTGCTCGAGCCCTTTTTCTAAACGTGAGATAAGCATTATCTCTCCTTTGTACGAAGTTAGTTATTTCTGGCATATGTTTTAATAGGAAGAACCTAGTTATCTCGGTTTCGAACCTCACTGCGCACCGCTACACTAGTTGTCCATACTCTGCGCCCACCCGGCAAAGCGGATATAAAACCATTTATCCGCTCGCAGTCATGGTATGTGGAGGACATAAAAGGGCTAGAGATGATGTCGCCCAAGATCAGATAGTATGGCTTAATCAGGGGGTTTAACTAACATATTATTCAGTGCCACGTACGCTTCTCTGGGCTATTCCCCATCACTACTTTGTTCGGATTGCTTATTTTTTGTGTGGTCGCGTTAACGGTTAGCAGCTATCGCTGTGATAGTTGGGGATAAAATTCCGTGACTAAAGACCATCGTCAAGTCCAGGAAGTCGATCCTTCTGTACTCCGCTTTGTGTTGGTGTCACGGTGGGGCGCATCTCTGCGTCTTATTTGACTCGTGGTGTGTTGTAATAGATGTATTTCTCTCTCTCGATGTGTAGTCTTACCACTTTTGTCGTCCACATTGTCGGCAGAATCAAACTCTAAGATACCTTCGGTCTTATCTCGCATATATTGACGGTACTAGAGACGTTGCGAAAGAGGGTTTTTTGGATAGGAGGGCAGAAAGGAAAGGTGCAGCAAACGTACGGGCCGTCTAATTCAACAATTCTCTAATTTCGATTACTGGTCCGTACCAGGATTCTCTCTGTCCCGTATAGAAGAGCGATTTGTTTTCATGCTGGCACAGTAACCGTTATCTCCGCTTACTTTCGAGCTCCCTCTTGAACTGGTGATTTTACACTCACGGTCACGGATAAACACTTTGAGGAGATGGCGGCCTCGTTTCTCTCCTAAAGACCCTCTCATTCATCATTGGCAGTCCTGATAAAAGGTCATATTGCCCGTCTGCTCGTAGTAACTTTAAAAGCATACGTTTTTTAGGGTGGATGTCTCCGGAACTCCATTACTTGGACGCATTTTCTGACCTCAGATAACTCCTTTAACGGTGACGATCGATTACTTGTGCCAATAATATGTTTGAATGTCGATTGCTTGACGAGGGGAAGACGTGTTGTGGAGAAAGTCTGTTCTTTCGTGCTCCGGCCTTTATTTTCGGCACAGGTGGTTTGATCGAACAACGTGTTCCGCGGTGTTTTATACTTCCAGGATAATCTGCACATCGAGAGCTGATTAAGAGAATCCGATTCTTTTGGTATTCTTCACGCTCTACTTTTGGCGGGACATAGCCCATAAGGGTGGTGCATAAGAACGAGAGCCAGTACTTTTTATCACCCTCCCAATTTTACAGCCTCCCTCTCGACCTACATATTGTTTGCAGTGATTATTTTGCTGACTCTTCGACTATTCGGAGGTCTATGGTGAGTACGCAGGGAACGCTTACTCTTAATAGACTTGGAAGTCAATATTGTGATTTTTTTCGTCGTTTCTGACGACGGAATGTCCACTTGATCCCTGGCTAGGCCGTTACAAATACCTGTTCGATATTCGCTTGATATCTCTTTTATTTCTGACCTCTTGTCGTTCTTCCTATTTCGGCCCTATTTTGATTGTGCCTTCTGTACAGCTATCTTCAATGGATATAGGACGGGCCAGATATACACAATAGGAACAATATCGACAAGTACTCTCTGAGATCGAATTCTCTCCTTTCTCGATATCACTACTGTCATCGAAAATTTCCGTAACCACGCCTACGACGCGGTGATGGGATGTGAGGGTCGGAAATCGGCGTTTGTGTGCGTTCCCTTTTATATATGGTATTTATTTCTCGGTGTATAACAGATTAGCTTGCACTCGCCTCCGTCATACGCTTGATCAATGACAATCTTAGTGCAGACTTCATAAGCGTTTTTACATCGTGCAGGAAGTTGCTTCTCGACCCGCCCCAAACTCATAAAAGTGACGGCCTTTCCATTCGCATCATGTTCAGTGTATTACTTGTCTCTCCAGAAGAACTAGAGGGGCGATTTTGGGGGGTAAAATAAAAGGAAGAATAAGTATAATAACGAGCTCGACCTATATTTGTATCATAGTGCTATTCTCATAGCAGCTAGCCTAGTCCCCTAATGGAGGAATGATTTGTACTCGTATTCATCAGTGGTCATTTCTCTATATTACGGACGATAGCTATGCTTTGAACAGTCAATTCTAAAATATTTTGCACACTTAAAAGGAACCTTTGGAAAAACCAAGGGATTAAACAAATAAATAAACCTCATACTGGCATGCCGTTCATTAAACCAAAATATTCAATTATTACAATTATACTTGCAATGGAGCTCCTCATCAACAGCGTCATTTCCCATGTGACCAACATTCGAAAGGGCCCGCAAATCCGAGTTGCTTTCCTGCGGGACCTACAGGTTAGGCAAAATAATAAAGGAATTTAATAAAATTTATTCACCTAGTATAGAAGTTGTTACATCCACCAAGAAATATTCTTATCAAACAATACACTCTCTTATCGTATCCGATTGAACTTTCTCACACCAGGGCCGATTACAATAAGTAGAGCGGTTGACTATGGACTCAGATGCTATAGTGACTTCACACTTTATAGTGAACACTGGACACACGTCTTCACTAAGCACCTCCATACAACACGATGTCCCCAAGAATCGGTCAATATATATTCATCTGGCAACCCCAATTCTAGCAGATACGAAGTCCAACAACAGGGCATTCACGCAACCGGTTCTCGGAGGTAATCAAATATTTTATTCTAGTTTTCTGCATACCCGCTTCAGCGGAATACCTCATCTTAGTGGAACATACAATCAACCTTAAGAGGAAGCTAAATTATTAATTACTAAATGATCCCGGTCTGGGAAAGATGGCACCAATTGACCCACAAAGATCACCGCCCACACTTTCGTAGAGACGGAGTGATGCCTATGTAGGGACTTTCGGTCCAATAGGGCGTTTTTCACCACTATCTCCTCGCGCACCGATTCTTTGACAATATATCGCACAAAGTGACCAGAATCCGGAGAATACATCCTCGTTTATCCAAGGACCTAGGTAGATGGTAGAAGGCTCCTTGAGCTAGTACCCTGTGATTACTGTCTGTCATTTTTGATCACCGAGATGTCCCCCCAATGAATGCTATCGTGCCGCACACATAATTGCATTAAGTTCTAATATCACGTAGTTACTTTGGTACCAAACTCGTGCTCGCTACGGACCTGTTCTTTATATTGTATTACCACCTGCTACCCAAGACTCCTTTTCATTTCAACATCATCGTAACGCAATTGTCTTTCACTTCTATTTCACTATCACAAACTACTCACTAAATTCCTAATCTGTACAGAAGTTATCAATCATCCAGACTGAACTTCAATGAACGTTTATCAACGACGTGATTGGTCAAAGACTGCGACTTGATCTTGAGTGCTTATCAGCGATAAATTAGAGCCTTTCACAATATGTGAACATTACTCGCGCAAGCGGTGACTACATCCACTGTGCGTCGACGGGATGTATTCTAATTAACATGCTCAGGGCGCGTCATTTTATGACCTGGATTTCTTCAAGTGAAATTGAACGGTGTTATAATTGGATTCTCACCGTTCAGCCACGGACTCACTATCTGATATATGAACTGATTAAGGGAAGACGATGCAACCGAAAGTATCCAATCAATTGTTAATGCGCTTCACGGACTTCCTCCTTTCTTAGAATGAACTATCCAATATGCCCATCGTGCTCGTTGATACACACATCTGCAACAATGAAACCAGGGGCCTCAGCATTCCTTGCCCCGGGAATATTCCCTATTATCAAATCATATATGGCATCATCCAGGGCTATGGCTTCCACTACGACCGTATTAGTAGCGTCGCTATTTCTTTGGGGGAGGAGGACGCTCGATCACTAACAACGGACGGTAAGCGTCCCTGATCCGTTGTTCGTCGATTCAAACAGTATCTGACTTTTCTATCCCATCCTCTGAGATATCTCCGGACGTATATTTCTTTTACCAATGACGGAGTCACAGGCCGGTGTACCCTCCAGTACATCGCCGCCATTTTTTTTTTTTTTTTTTTTTTAACAGTTGTCACCACCCACTCACGACGGCAAAAGCCCTAATTCAAGGACGGGGGTGTTTGCATAGCCTCACCCAATATCAACAACTAAAGCAAAATACGCAGAAATGAGACAGACGCAGGCTCTTGAAGTGGGGACAGAGATTTAAAATTCAAAGCAGGAACACAGAAAATCGGAAAGCAGAATTCACACAGAAAGAATGTCCGGCAGGAAAAGAAGGAGCACCAGCAGACCGAACTACGCCCTGGAGTTACCTTGACAATAACACAAAACTTATGTTGACAGAAACACAGCCAACCGCCTAGTATACACGAGAAGGAAGCGAACGTAAAGGTGGATAGGATACAACAACAGACTGATAGCTCCCTCGAGCACACTGCCGTGCTGATAACCAATCAACCCCACAACCCAGGTACCATATAGGAAAAGAGATAAAGCACCCAACATACGCGCCATCCACAGAGCAAAAGATAGAGGGTTCAAAGTCGAACTGGAAAGTCCAGAACCGTTTTCATAGAGCCTTGGCCATTGAGGCCTCGACCCTATCATCAATAGCCGCTGGTGGTGAAACCAGAGCCCCCCCAGATAATGCGAAGCCAAGTACTATCCATACAGGAGAACGCGAGATAGAGGCCACGTTGGGATATAGCTGGAGCAACTGGTGAAGTATGGAAAAAAAGTCTGTTCGCACTAGTCTAAACAGAACTCCCAAAGTTTGTACTATTGGAGGGACCGCACCTGAGCAAACGTAGATGTGATGTGAGGTTTGCTTTCCAATGACTATATTTTTTGATTTAGCTATGTTTAAGACCAATGAATAGATTTAATATGTGTAACAAAGAGAGAGAGACGAAAGGAAGATCGAAGAGTTCGGAAAAGTTGAGAGATGTACCTTTTGCTCTTATAGCCGAGACGAGGAAGAGTTTGATAGAATCCTGCCTCCAAAGTTTAAAGCTCCTGAGTGTTAAAAGAATTTAGAGATTATACAACAAGGTATCAGACGACCACCACCGGAAACTCTATCCCCAGTCAATCAAAGCAGAATGACAAGTTAAGATCAGGAAGATTAAGACGAGATGTCACCTTTTGAAGTAAATCTCTCGTGGTTA
>JABUQX010019307.1:27500-35000 GCA_015478945.1 Trachelipus rathkii | reverse complement strand
TATATCAGTTCGATAAGCACACTCATACAATATCAAACGCCTCTTGCATTTTCTTCTATTTCTGGGAGATTATGCTTCCAGAAATCATTCACTTCAATCTGATATTATACTTCTGGCACAATTTGAAATGTATAAGACTGCAAGATGGTGTTGTGTCTTTCTGTATACAGATGACGATTCAGTAGAACTTGACACCCAGCTAAGATGTGAGAAACGGATTCGGTGTCCTGCTCACATATTCTACATCTGTCACTGATGTTTTCTTTTTCAATGTGCTTCCTGTGCCATCTTGTTCGAAATGTGCGATCTTGCGCTGCTGTTACCATTCTATCCTCTTCTGCTCTAAGTATGCCTTTACTGAATATTTCTACCGATTTGTCTCCATCAATGTATACTTCCCCCAATAACTCTTTATTGCTTTGCCATTGCTTGACTCTTCCATTGGTTTACATGTTTTTGTTTTCTGTTCTCCCCATATCTGTCTAAGATATTTCATTCTTATTTTTGTTGTTTTTTCCTCCCATCCCTGGACCTGATTTGTTGTTATATTGCGTGCCCGCATGTAGGCTCTCTTCTTTTTTTTTAAACATGGAGGTCGAGTCGGTCTTGCTTCTTTCAATGCAGACACATCCACTGTGATGAATCTTCTATTGTTGAGCTCGCCAGGTATTCACCTATTCCATGATTTCTTTCTTAGTATAAACTGATCCGCCTCCACCTTCTCATCCTATTCTTTCCGATCTGCTGTCACAATCGAGATTAATATTTGTCCCTTGAATATCTTCCTTATGTGAATTAGCAATTTTTCTGGCCGAGAGTCAAGTTTAATTCCAATCTCTTGATACCAATATATTTATCCCACGCTGTGTAACGTGGACTGTACCGAAACGTTGTTATGGTCTCATTTGCTTTTTGCTCTTATCTTGATTTTAATATTAATTATTGTTCTTTTTAAGAATTCTTTCTTCAGTTTCTCCTTCATTTTTTTATGCTCAATTTTTCCGATTCTTCTATACCTAGGTATTTATATGTATATTCCTGTTGCAGCTGGGTGATGGTAGTTTGATCCAGCATGATGTTCTCACTCTCCACTCTTCTTCCCTTCTTAAGTGAGAGAAAGGCACACTTATCCAACCCAAATTCCATATTTATATCATCTGAGAATTTTTTTACGATCTCTGTCTGGTAGTTTCCTCCCTATTTGGTGAATATAACTTTAGATCATCCATGGAGTAGATGAGATATTATTTTTGGTTTCTTTTCATTTCTTGGATTAATCCTGTAACCATTTTCATTGTTATTTATAAGATTACTTAAAGGGTTAATGGCGAGTATAAATAATAGTGGAGTGAGAATCTCCTTATTCTAATATTTTTTATTTCCATACAACCTTTCTCATGATTTAGCTTCGTTAACTTTCCACTGTTTCATTCCTCTGTCCATAAAGTTTACAACGGTGTCACTTATTTTATATAATTTTAAAACTTCCTTCTGATAATCAATCCAATCCATACCGAGATGTTTTTGTTTTTGTCTACTATTTTCCATTACCATTTTGTTAATTGATAATTGTTCTTTAGTACCATATGCATTTCTAACACAACCTTTTTGTTCTTCATTTATTATGTTGTTGGTCTCTGCATGCTCATATACTCTGTTTGAAATTACTCCAGTTAATGTTTTATATACAGTAGGAAGGCACGTTATCGGTCTATATTAAGATGGATTTTTAGTTTCTATTGATTTTGGGATCAAGATTGTATCTCCAGTCGTTAGCCATTCTGGTAGGGGTTCCTCCCCTTCCACTAATCTGTTTAAGCATTTCACAAGTGGTTCCATTAGGCTTGTAATTTTCTTTAGCCATACATTATGGACTTTATCAGGTCCTGGGGCCTTCCAATTTCCGAAGTTTTTTATGACTTGCTTTACTTCCTTCTTCACTATAGGTGGAAACCTCATTCTATCTATGTTGTTTATTATCTGGCTGTTAACAATTTCATTTTTCCAATCTGCTTGAGCATTATGCTCTTTATTGTCCTCATAGATATTCCTCCAAAATTGATCTACTTCCTCCTTTTTGGTGGGTTTTTTACTATTATGTTGTCATTTTTCAGTTCTCTTTATAATTTTCCTCGGTCTTCATGAAATATTCTGATGATTGGAAAAATTGGGAGCTTTGTTGAAGGTATGACGATGTTGTTTAAGTAGACTTGGGGGTATGTGGTGCCAAGTTGGAAGTTAGTAGTGATTAAAGTGATTGATGATTTGTTTGGTGAGGCAGACATTCTGTTTTCTGTTAGCCATGTTTGAAGAAGATTGATGTATTGCTACGTCAGGTTTGTGGCAGTGTTTAGGTTCTGGTGTGTAATGGCTATGGTAATGTCGTGTGCGTAGGTTGTTATGTTTGAGTGGTCTGTTTGTGGTTATGGAAGGTCGGCTGTGAATAGGTTGAGCTGTGTGAGGGAAAGGATTGCGTCTTAGGGTACTCCGTTATTGATGTTTACTGTTCGGGATTTTGTATTATTTGTTTGTATTTGTTCTGTTCTTCTGATAGGAAATTGTCGAAATTCAGTTTCTTTAGGCTTAGTGGGGATATTTGATTTTGTTATTCTATGGATTAATTTAGGTCGTTGTTATCAAAGCTTTATTAATGTCGATTGCTATGATCATTGTTTTGCGAGTTGGTTTGAGTTTAAACAGTTGATTGTGGGTTGAATGATGTTTTTGAGAGCGGCTGTGGTTGAATAGTTTTGTTTGAAGCCAAGTTGGAATTTGTATTTGGTGATGTGTGGTGTTATTTTGTTTAGTATGTTTTTTTTTCTAGTAGTTTGCATAGTGTGATAATAGAGAAATGGGTATGGATGAAGGGTCAGAGGGGTCTTTTCCTGGTATCCGCTTGGGTAAATGATGGATTTTTTTTTAGATAGGCGGGAATGGAAATCTAGGTGATAAAAATGTTGTATATTGTGTGCTAATTGGGTATAAAAGCTGTCTGTCTTAGGTGTTGAGGTGTTTGTGTGGAAGTGTTGTCTGGCAGTTGCAGGAGTGTTTTTAGTGTCTTTGTTGGTGTTTTCTAAAGTCAGGTTGTGGTTATTTCTATTGTTGAGTCATGGGGTTAAGTTTGATACTGCTGAGTACTTTGATGATTTCCCTGTTTTGTTGTGTTGTGAGGGATTTCGACTTTGCTTTCCGATCTGAGTTGCAACAATGTTTGCGTGTTATTTAGTGGTTTGGGAGTTTTGTGTATTTATGTTTTGATGGATTATGAGTGTATTTGTTGTTGGTTGAGTTTTTCAGATATTTTATCTGTTTTCACATTCTGATTTATTCATGCCGTGTATGGACTGTTGTCGTATTGTTTAATGAAGATTTTAAAGTCACCTGTCGACAAGAATGTCTTATCACGGTTTAAATTAAGTTGAATTTGTGTGTTAGAGTGTCTAAGTAGATCGTTGTATGATAGGATTGTAGTGTATGATAGGTCTTTTTAGTATTGTTGAAACTTTCTGAGGTGAGTTGCGTTGTTAATATTTAGTCTGTTCGATTTCGGGTGTTAGATTGGTGTTGCTATTTTTTCATTTCTGTGGAATGAAATGGTTAGCTGCCTTTTGGATTAGAGATGTGAATTTTGTAGGCGTTTTTGAGTTTGTGCGGATTCCATGCTTGAATATTTTTAGGGATGTATTTTGTTTTAGAATAGTTCTGCAATTGTGTCCAGTCGGCTTTTTTGTACCTTTGTGTATGTTTCCTGAGTGGAATGTAGTTATTGCTTTTGTTAGATGTTTTGGTATTTTATGATGGTTGGAATTTAGGTCGATTTGTGTTGACCAGTGGAGTTCAGTATGTAAATTTGGTGATGTGTATGTTTTGTTGGTTTGGGGTGGGTTTCTGGTGTGGCAGCTTGTGTTGCTTATAATGTTTAAATTTTCGAGGCTGGATATGATGTGTGTTCCTCTATGATCTGCTTCTTGGGTATTGTACAATGTGGGGTGGTGAGCTTTGAAATCACCTCCCATTATGAGGTTTAGGAGCTGGGAGATATCGGTGAGGTTTGGTTTATAATTTCCTGGGCAGTGTGGTGAAGAGTGGTGGGGAATGTATAGGTTTATTAGGTTGTGTGGCATTTTGTTTATGTTATGAAAGATTGTATTTTGGCAATGTTGTCATTTAGTGTCGTTGTGGTTTGTAAGGTGGTGCTTGTGTATGGTTTTGAGTTGTGTATAAGAGTTAGTAGAGTGTGATTTTTTGGAGTTTGAGGTGTGAAGATGGCATCATAGCCGTAGAATTTTGCTCCTGGATAGTTTTCGGGCAGGTCGGCTTCTTATTATCAGGGTTATATGCATATTGTGTTGTTTTAAGAAGTCTTCTATGTCTTTGTTTTTGTTGTGTAGTCCGTTTGTGTCGAATTGTAATATGCTTATGTTGTGGGTTTATTTGTGTGTTGTGTGTGTTTTGGGGGTTATTGTTTGTAGGGTGAAGACTTGCCAAATCCAATTGTGTTTTGAAGGGGAGCAGTGTTTGTGTATCAATTGTTTAAATCTATTGCAGCGTATGGAGTTTCTTCTTACAATCTTCTTGCATATTGGGCATTGGTAGGTTCCAGGTCCAGAATTTATTTCTATGTTCCCGGCTTTTAGAAGAAGGCTAAGGGGCGTAAGCGAGAAAGCATGCCTTCATATTGCGAAAAAGGAGAAATAAAGTAGTTGAGTGGTAAAGAGTCCTGTAAATGGACAAATGCTATCGCGGTAACCATACAATTCTTGTGGGTATATTATATTCATATATATTCATATATATATATATATATATCATATTTATAGATATATACAATATAATATTATATATAATAAAATATTGTATATATATATATATATATATATATATATATATTATATATATATATATATACTATATATATATATAAATCAAACTTGCTGCAAGTTTTATTTAGGAAGCTTTCCACCGTAGTTTAATATCAGAGTTTATCAAACCTACAGTCAATACGAAAGCTTGCCCCTTTTCAGCGCTTATCAAACTTGCAGCAAGAGTACATGAAGTCTGGGATATTTCAAATGAAGCATAGAGAACACAACATTCATTTCTCAATTATAAGGGGATAAATTATAGAATATACAGAATTACTCCTTGCTTAATTGCAACATCCTACGACAACAAATTATTTAAATGTTGATTCTGAATCAAGTTAGATTAGTTAGACAGACCTACCAATGTTATAATTTTCGGACCACCTTGTGTGTGTGTGCTGTGCAGTGTACCTTTCCTGTCAAAATTTCCGCCAAAAAATAAAAACATATTTAAATTGCTTTGTATTTAACAAAATTTATTTCTAAAGTCAAATATATTTTTAATATTTATCGTGGTAAATTTTTTTTTAAGGAAAATGACTAATATTTGTTTTTCAAATATTGCTGAATTACTTTATGCTCGAAAACGTCATAAGTAGTACATGAATATATTTTCAATTCTAAAAGGACATATCAGAAAATTGCCCGACAATATTCCTATCTATCTGACCTACTGGTAATATATATACTGTGTTATATCATTTAGCAAAATACATATTGATGAATAATATCTCTTATAAGTCATAACTTAAGATAATAAATAAAACTTGAAAAATATTATTAACTTGTTAAGTAGTAGGCGTATATCATAAATATTGGAACCTTTTTGATAAATGTGTTTTTGTAACGAATATAGAGCATTAATTAACTACTTACCTAACTGTCAAAGGGAACGGTAATATATAATTTCAATTTTGGAATGAAAGGATATTAGTTATAATAGTCTAAATAATAAATTCAGATCTAATTCATGATAAGATAAAGTTTTTCAATATTTCACTTTCGAGAATTAAAATAAAAAAAATTGCAGGACATTTTAAGAATTTGAAACGTTAAAACAAAAATATTTAAAAAATTTAAACTTTTAAAAATGTCTAAATTGGGTAATAAATTTTCCTTCCTAATGGGAAAAGAATTTGAAAATAAAAAGATTAAAGAAAATGGTACTTTTAATTTTAAGAAAGCCAAAAGAAAATGTAACAATTTCATTTGTTAATAATATCTTTCAATTTTGCAGTGTTATCGAAGAACCATATATACAATGGGCGTAGGCAGGGGGGGCAGGGGGCACTTGCCCCCCCCTAAATCTTGGCCAAATAAAAATTATGGAACCTTATATGTTTGCAGACGACGTTTTTAAGGATTTATTAGAGTAGAAAAACTGAAAAAAAATACATCAATCGATAGATATGAAAGTATAAATACTAATTAATAACGTATTATTAACGTATTATATTATTTTTTCTAAAGTTTTAATGTGTTTCCCTTTTCATATTGGCTTAACAGTCAGCTGGGCTTTTTGCTTGTATACAGATGCTTCTTTCTGACACTTATTCTCCGCTAGAAACTCTTCAGCTATCTCGATAAACATTTGGTGGCTGCCAAAGCTGTTAAACCAATCACGAAAGCGTACCCGTTGATATTCAGCTGCAGAAAACACATCAAAAAATATTTGAGAAAATAAAAGAAAATATACAAGCAATTCTTTAAGACCATAATTTTCTGCGGAACCCATGATTACCTTTAAGAGGCAAAGACCTGCAATGAGGGAATTTTGAAGACCTGATTTAAGCTGCGAAAGTAGAATAGTGGTGATGGGCATGAAAGAGCATATTCAAAGGACAGAAGAATGCCGTGCTGGACATCCCATGATTTCAAATTGAACTGATCAATTTTGTAGACAATATCGTAAAAAAACATGATTGTTCGCGGTTGCAAAATTTTTGTTGCATCTACTCATATTGAACAGATGAAAACTGCGCGATTTGTCAGGCAACGACAATTATCATATAGGATTAAGGTTTTTCGATCTTGAAGAACATGACTGTTCGAGAAGAATTTCTGGGGTTTGAAGTTTGTCTTGAAGTTCTATGGAAACCATTGCCAAAACGATGATTTTGTTCTTTAAAAAGGTTTGAAGCGAGACTATGCGTTGGTCAGGTAGGTACGACAGCTACGCAGCGATTGGCAGGATAGAAATAGGGTTCGAAAGAAACTGCGGGGAAAATATAAAAAAGTTATATTTTCACTGGGTAAGCCATCGGCTTAATTTTGTCATTAATGACCTAAACATTTTTCCGGAAATTTGATAATACTATTGTCATATAAAGACAAACTTTTCCAGCGACTATTCCAACCTAAAAGAAAATGCATCCCAACTTGGCCTAAACTTTGTTGTGTGAAACCCGTTGGACTCAAAAAATATCATTAGTATTGCTATTTTCCATACAATATGCTAAAATGTAGGCAACAATCAAACAAGAAAAACAGCTTTCTATTATTCGTTTCGGCAACAGACCCAATTTCATTATTACCTCTTTCGTAACATAATAAGGCCTGAAATATTTTGCTTTAGTTAGAGCTGTATTCTTATTAACAACCTCAACATTTATATTACCCGCTGGCATTATCCAAA
>JABUQX010019307.1:0-20000 GCA_015478945.1 Trachelipus rathkii | reverse complement strand
ATTCTCTTGCGAACATTATTTTTCATAAGGATCAGTGACTGGAGACATTTCGATTTGTGGCCTCCAAGAAAAGCATATATCTATCCATGCTTTTAAATTTTCGGAGTAGATATTATTGGGCGTTAGAAATTTCCTATTTTGAGGATTTTTCTATAAATGTAGCCGTTTGAACACGTTAATACAAATAACTCCCCAATTTGCACCCCTTGCATAAATATGTGAAAAGAAAATAAAGAAAAAATAATTTAAAAAAAAAAATTAAATAAAAATAAACTTACTTCTAATATATATCATATACTAATATATATATATATATATATATATATATAGTATAATAGTATATATTATATTAGATTATCAATAGTATATATATATATATCTAATATATATACTATAGTACTAATATATATTATATATTTACTATATTATATATATTACTATATATAATATATAACTGAGAGAGAGAGAGAGGAGTGTTAACCTAAAATGTAACTATACTGTCCGAGACGCTGGATTTGCCAAGGTGTAAGAAGCGAAGGAAAAAGTCCACCAGCAATTGGGGACTCCTGCGGGGCAACGCTAAAGATTCGAGGCACCGTAAAGATTTTAAGCTGTGAATTAGAGGACTGTTCACTTTTGGAATACACCTCTGTCATCAGTCCTAGGTTTAAACCTCTACACCTTCGCAAGGTAGATAGCCACCTCCCATGAATGAAACTGTGTATCAATAACCATTAAGAATGCAACTCCGTGGTTTTTGCGAATACTGCCGGAATTATGGGAAACTCACGATGAATATAACAGGTTTGCAAGGTTTTTTGGATCACGCACAGTGCAGGATTAAAAGGAGAGTCAGTATTTGACTCTTGAAACCCAAAGGTGTACTGCGGACGGACGGTATGGTAGAACTATAAGATGGTTTAAGAGAAACTTCCTCCGGTTTTAATTATTGTAAGGGGGGGTTGTAGGGTTGGTAACTCGTGGATACGAGCTATCCTGGTCTGTTTGTTTTGCACGTTTTAATCAAGCAGGCTACCGTGTGTTTCTTAAGTTTATGTGTTTATATTTACAGAGATTTAGGTCCTTCGCACAAATGTCGTAATCATCCATCGAGCGTGAGTACGTAAATAACCTGGTTTATCTTTATGCACTCAGATTTGAATATGTATTTGGTTTGCGTCCTCCGGTTTCTCCATGTTATTTCCCTAGCCTCTCCTATGCCAACCCATTGTAATAATTGATATGGAGATTGACAGCTATGTCTAGAAATTATATTATAAAGTTTTACTAATTATTGTAGCTACCCGTCAAGAAGGAAATTGTCCAGTATGAATTATAGATATTACGAAAATCTTTATTAATTATTATACCCCTCCGCGTTGAACAGCAAGACAGTAGAGGAAAAACCGCTTCACGGTAATATCCATATATATATACGTATGACTACATATATATATATATATCACTACTCACTATACCTGGTATATACTATATAGCTATATATATAATATATATATTCATGATACTATATATATATATATATATATATATATACTATTTTGAAATGCCTCCCATGTTTTCGGTTCACGAGCCGCCACTGATATACTATTATACTCATATTATATATATATATATATATATATATATTATCATTATATATATATATATATTATATATATACTATATATATATATATATATAATATATACATGTATATATAATATATATAATATATATATATATACTATATATATACTATATATATATATATATATATATAATATTATATATAATATATATATATACTGATTTTATATATTATCATATATATATCATATAATATATAATATATATATATATATATATTATATATATATACTATATTTTATATATATATTTATATATAATATAGTATACATTTTATATAATATCTATCTATATATATATATATATTATATATATAATATAGTAATATATATACTATTATATATATATATATATATCTTATATATATATATATATATATATAGTATATATATATATGTATTATACAATTGCTGACTGCCAAGCATAACTATAGGGCACGAATAATATTTATTAAATTAAAAGAAAACAAGAAAAAATAACAAAAAGAACAAAAGTTTTTTTTTTCATTGTGACATCTCGGATAAAACTCGCTTCAGAGATTTTCTGCAGAGATGTGTCTAGACATTAGTGTTGGATACTCCAGTATTAATCCTTCATCATGTGAGCATCGCGTAGTCATGATACCGCTCCTTCATTTTTCTTAGTTGTTGGTGAAATTCTTGACCTTGTTCATCACTTAGATCACCCTGGGAAACTATCTAAATGATTGCTGAGGTAATGCAGTTTGATGCTCGTATTACTGCCAAGTTTACAAAATAAGGGGAGGATATTCTCCACCAGTTAACCATAGTTATCTCCTTTATATTTACCGATTGAATTCTTCACAACCATACAAAATGTTGACTCGGTATGTGCCTCAATGTTGTCCATTAAATCTTGTTAACGCAGATTTTTCACGAGTTTCCGGATTTGCGATCATCGAAAATACTTACTTTCAGCTTTTCTATGTTCATCGCAGGAAATTTTCTACATATATAAATAGAATGCTTCGCATTTCTGCTCAAAGCCTTTATAAATTGTTTCATCAGACATAGTTCGGCGTTTAGTTGTAACAACATGATCTTTTCTCTGTCAACCAAATGTTCTTTCATGATATTTTTTCTTCTGGTATTTTGGTTCCTTTAAGAAATAATTTTCTTCTCACCCAGTGTTCATCTTTCGCTCTAATATTCCAGAGACATATTAAGCATGAGTACTTGGCGTACCCATTCTACTGGCTCAGGTGAAAATTCACCATCTTTAGATCCACACAGATCACCCATTGGTTGTCTCGGTATGATATTCTTTTCTACTAACTAGGCCGACTGTCCCGTGTTCTTCACTCATATCGACTGAGTGATCAATTGGGATTTATCTGTATCTGTTGCCATTATGTAGAAAACATATTTTAGGTTCCTTTTTGAAGCTATATATGAATAGCCTCCATTCGCTTGGTGTGTTTTCCAATATTCCCAATTTCATCAGCATTCCTTACACAATGCTGCAGGAAAGAAAATCTCTCCCTTTTAAGAAGAATAACTGTGAATCTTTTCTCTGTTGTGATAAATCGTAATTTTGGTTCTCGGTAACAGTAAATTTTTTATCTCACTGCCTGTAAGATAGGTCATATGAGGTCGTTCAATTCTTGGTGACAAATCTTTTGCAACTGATGATGGGTCTTCGATTTCACTATCAATTTGCTTACAAATACTTGTCAATTGATGATTCGTCCTCTTCTCAATGGAGCTCTGAAAAATGGCTAAGTGATGAAATAGGTATATATCATCTGAATGTGTAACAGGCCGTCTAGAGGAGTCAGTATCAAGTTTCATCCATTTACTCCGGTTATGTTTACTGGCATTGATGCCTTTTATATTCACCAAACAAAAATAATATTAATAACTATAGTTTCTCTATTCTTTCCAAACCATTGGTATACCAAATTTCAGGCACCTATTTTCCACGTTGGTCCATTGCAAAAGATGCTCCATGCATGTTTTGCACACAATGCGAGCTGTCCATAAGTTATGTTGAACCCCTAGTTGTACTTTGAAATAGACAAAATAAGCTCTCTTTTTTTACAGAATTATATAATAATTTTTCTCTGTTCAATAAACGTGTACTTTCCACAAATTAAACAATGCGCATCAGGATAATTTAAGCAATTTCTTCGCAATGATGCCATGTCAACACCAGTAATAGGAAAGAATACTTGTTAGTACAAGTGCGATACACATCCATGAGATACATTAACATCAGAAAACATCATCAGAATCATAAATACAATTTAATTATGCAGATACATTTGGAATTGCGATAAACTATTAATAGTTTCAAAAGATAAGTAATGATGTACAATATCTCAAAAACTAGAAATCCTAAAACAAAACGGATAGTACTTTCTGAATCAGTGGCATAAAAATATCAGGTCTAGAATCCCGGGCACCATATAAAATTTATTACTATTATTATTATTATTATTATTATTATTATTATTATTATTATTATTATTATTATTATTATTATTATTATTATTATTATTATTATTATTATTATTATTATTATTATTATTATTATTATTATTATTATTATTATTATTATTATTATTATTATTATTATTATTTTTATTATTATTATTATTATAATTAATTATTAATTATTATTATTATATTATTATTATATTATTTTATTATTATTATTATTATTATTATTATTATTATTATTATTTTATTATTATTATTATTATTATTAATTATTATTAGTTATTATTATTATTATTATTATTATTATTATTATTATTATTATTATTACCTTAACCTCCTTTTTTGTATTGACCCTAGACTGAATATGTGCTGAATTTGACCTACCCAAGCCTCCGACAACTGTAATTTCCTCGGGTATTATGATAGATGACCAACGAAAAACTTTAAAAAATGCCTTTAGAAATTTTAAGATCTTTAAATGTAAATGTAAATGCAAATGAATTTGTTCATTATAGTATTTTTTATTATATAAAAAATAAAGGATAACCTATCTGTATTTTATAGAGATATCTTACATTAGAGAGAAAAAAAGAAAAAAATACATCTTTAATTAATTTACTTTAAACTTTGAAATACATTATCTGACATTAATAAAATAGCAATTTGATATGGTTTAAAGCTTATCTGAGACGTTTTGCTCAATTAATGTATAATCATATGTAAAATTTTACTATTTATATCATATTTAAAATAAATAATTTAAATAAAAATAATGTAATTAAATAAATCAAATTAAACAATTTCACAAAGTAGTTTTATCTCTATATGACGTCACTGCTGTTAGTAAATATTCTTCAAGATGTTCCTTACTTTCGTGAAACATCTTTGACCAATTTCTTACAAACATACAAAGTTTCCATTCCAAATAAACAAAGTAAAAACATCTAAATCTTAAAGAATTTTAGCTAAAGCTTCCTTAATCTCTCAACAGATTAAATAAACCTAACTTTGAATTGCAAATTCATGAAAATACCTCTGCCTTTCGGGAGAGCGGCTTCATCACCTTCAGCTAGTATAATTTACTCTATTTTCCATATTTTCATTTTATGAGCTTCACTGTTAAAGTTTTTATGGAATTCCGAAAGAAAAAAAACTTATTCATTTGAAATCCAATTATTATTATTATTATTATTATTATTATTATTATTATTATTATTATTATTATTATTATTATTATTATTATTATTATTATTATTATTATTATTATTATTATTATTATTTTTTTTTATAATTATTATTATTATTATTATTATTATTATTATTAATATAGGATTATTATATTATTTTTATTATATTTTTATTGATTATTATTAATTTTTTTTTTTTTTCTTTTTTTTTTTTTTTTTTTTTTTAATTTTTTTTATTTATTTTTTTTTATTTTTATTGATTTATATTCTTATTTTTTATTATGTAAATATATTTATTTTAGAAAAAAGTATTATTATTATTAGTTGTATTAATTATTATTATTATTATTAGATTATATTTTTTTATATTATAATTATTATTTATTATATTATATATTATTTATTATATTTTATTCTTGTAATTAAATTATTTATTATTATTATTTTTTATTATTATTATTATTATTATTATTATTATTATTATTATTATTATTATTATTTTATTATTATTATTATTATATTATTATTATTTATTATTTATTATTATTATTTTTATTATTAATTTATATTAATTATTATTATTATTATTATTATATTATATTATTATTATTTATATTTATTATATTGGTTTATAGAAGTATTATCCTTTACTTTTCTTCTGATACGTTTAACGTTTTTTCTAAACTTTTTAATTTTTAGTCTGCAACTTTATTCGGCTTTTTTAAATTTTCCCCTCGTTGCTGTGATTTCTTCGGTTCAAGTTTTATTTTTATATGGAATACTAAAAACCGAAATAAAAAGTCACTTGGGAACAGAATCGTTACGATGAATTTCATTTTTTCCCCTTTTTTTGACAGTAGTGTGCTATTAAAATGCTAGAGAGGAAAAATATAAATTGGATGCAAGTTAAAATTTGAGGTTAAAAGTATATACTTTGAAATCGGAGTTTTTTTTATATATGAAATTATCATTAAAGATATTTAACTAATGTTTTTAATTAAGAAAGTTGTAAGGATGGTTTTTTTTTTAATCTCTTTCCCGTTTTCTCCCCCGAAGAGTGGGGGAGAAAAAATTGGGGGGCTTGCTTCAAACACGCAAATGGTTTTTGTTTCTCCTTGGATGTATTAAGTTTTAATTCAGGATTTTTAACTTTTGTCGTTTCAATTCTTTTAATGCTAGAAGATGGTCAGGGAATTTTCTTTTTTTCTCATTTTTACAAAGTCAGTTTTTTTTGCCTCTGCATTGGTCGACAAGAAAAAGGGTCGACACAGCAAAAAAAATTTCCTATGCAACCCGCCGCAGGCGTTATGATAGGTTAGGTTAGGTTAGGTTAGGTTAGGTTAGGTTAGGTTAGGTTAGGTTAGGTTAGGTTAGGTTAGGTTAGGTTAGGTTAGGTTAGGTTAAGGTTATGGTTAGTATATTCCATTAATGTTATATTAATTAAATACTGTATTAGTTAAATTTTGTTGAATTCGTTAGGTTAGGTTAGGTTAGGTTAGGTTAGGTTAGGTTAGGTTAGGTTAGGTTAGGTTAGGTTAGGTTAGTTATTCATTATGTATATAATTAAATATTGTCAAAGTTAATTTTTGTTTGATTCGTTAGAGAAACTCTAAATAACCAGATTTTTTCCTTCTTTTTACAAATGTCCACCCATTTCCGGTCGACCATTTATTTGGGTATGGGTACCATTAGAGTTGAGAATATTCTAGAACTAGGGTCAAATTAAAGGCTGACATGTCCCGACACACGGCGTTTGAAAGTGTGAAAGTCAAAGGAAATTAATAATAATTAATAATTAATAATTAATAATTAATAATTAATAATTAATAATTAATAATTAATAATTAATAATTAATAATTAATAATTAATAATTAATAATAAATAATAAATAATAATTAATAATTAATAATTAAGTAATATAATGAGTAGATTCATGATAATTATACAACTCATTCTCTATAAAGAATTAGTTTAACATTAATAATTAATAATTAATAATTAATAATTAATAATTAATAATTAATAATAAATAATAAATAATAATTAATAATTAATAATTAATAATTAGATAAAGAGGTATAGTACGTGAGAAAGAGAAAAGCGGTTAAGTCTATAATCGGAGAGTTGGACAGACGATGGATGATACTGTGTAGAAAGGTGTGTGGTTCGAACTCTTCTTAGTGAAATAGGTTTGCGACTGAAGGGTTCAGAAGAGCAGTATCTGTTGTAATAACACCAATATAAAGAGAGTGACGCAACAATGCAGCGGACAGAGAGTCACTTTGTCGATATTTTAGGATTCAGGATTTTTAGGATTAGAATTTTAGGATTTTGCCAGTCCTCCGAATAAAAACAGCTCCACCCTAAAAAAAAAAAACATGCTTATATCAGTTTTGACTGACCGTGGGACTCTGCCCGGCTGCCTTTAATGGAAGTAAATATATGAGAGAGGGGGAAAATTACTGCCATTAGCAACATTTAATCAATTCTTGAAATTAAAACACATTGCAGAAATATCCATCAAAGCTTCTAACGATTCGCATATTTCGTTCCTTACCATTAGGTTAGGTTAGGTTAGGTTAGGTTAGGTTAGGTTAGGTTAGGTTAGGTTAGGTTAGGTTAGGTTAGGTTAGGTTAGGTTAGGTTAAGTTTGGTTAGGATTAGGTTAGGTTAAAATGAAACAAAGAACTACCGCATTTTATAATTATTTCGTATTTCATTATGTATGCAATTAAATATTGTATAAGTAAATCTTGTTGCTTCAATGATAATTTTAAATTCTTCAATTATGCACACAAATTTTAATATTCATAATAATAATATTCAGTGTGATAAAAATTTTTTTTAGAAAATAGTAAATATTAAATATGTATTAAAATATATAACATTTAATTCTTTTTTTACAATGCAAGAAAAATTATATAATATTCTCCTCCTTCTTACTAGCATGAGTTGTTTATATATATATATATATATATATATAATATATATATATATATATATATATGATATATAACGTATACTATCAGTTTTGTTTTAGTTTTTCTAGTTTTTTGTTCTAGTTGTCCAAGTCATTACCTACTTTATTACCCATTCTAGAAAGAAATTGTGAGTTTCTCGTAATTCTAAATGTATCTGCATAATTAAATTGTATTTATGATTCTGATGATGTTTTCTGATGTTAATGTATCTCATGGATGTGTATCGCACTTGTACTAAAAAGTATTCTTTCCTATTACTGGTGTTGACATGGCATCATTGCGAAGAAATTGCTTAAATTATCCTGATGCGCATTGTTTAATTTGTGGAAAGTACACGTTTATTGAACAGAGAAAAATTATTATATAATTCTGTAAAAAAAGAGAGCTTATTTTGTCTATTTCAAAGTACAACTAGGGGTTCAACATAACTTATGGACAGCTCGCATTGTGTGCAAAACATGCATGGAGCATCTTTTGCAATAGACCAACGTGGAAAATAGGTGCCTGAAATTTGGTATACCAATGGTTTGGAAAGAATAGAGAAACTATAGTTATTAATATTATTTTTGTTTGGTGAATATAAAAGGCATCAATGCCAGTAAACATAACCGGAGTAAATGGATGAAACTTGATACTGACTCCTCTAGACGGCCTGTTACACATTCAGATGATATATACCTATTTCATCACTTAGCCATTTTTCAGAGCTCCATTGAGAAGAGGACGAATCATCAATTGACAAGTATTTGTAAGCAAATTGATAGTGAAATCGAAGACCCATCATCAGTTGCAAAAGATTTGTCACCAAGAATTGAACGACCTCATATGACCTATCTTACAGGCAGTGAGATAAAAAATTTACTGTTACCGAGAACCAAAATTACGATTTATCACAACAGAGAAAAGATTCACAGTTATTCTTCTTAAAAGGGAGAGATTTTCTTTCCTGCAGCATTGTGTAAGGAATGCTAATGATGTTCAGGAATGCAACGATTCACAACTGAACTAAAAAACGATTCATCTACAATGAACATGGACCGAAACGATACAAATTGGTTGTAATTGAATGCAAGACAGCGTGGAAGAACACGGCGACAGTCTAGAATTTAAAATAAGTTTCTACCGAGACAACCAATGGGTGATCTGTGTGGATCTAAAGATGGTGAATTTTCACCTGAGCCAGTAGAATGGGTACGCCAAGTACTCATGCTTAATATGTCTCTGGAATATTAGAGCGAAAGATGAACACTGGGTGAGAAGAAAATTATTTCTTAAAGGAACCAAAATACCAGAAGAAAAAATATCATGAAAGAACATTTGGTTGACAGAGAAAAGATCATGTTGTTACAACTAAACGCCGAACTATGTCTGATGAAACAATTTATAAAGGCTTTGAGCAGAAATGCGAAGCATTCTATTTATATATGTAGAAAATTTCCTGCGATGAACATAGAAAAGCTGAAAGTAAGTATTCTAGAATATCATAGATAGATTATTTTTTGAACATTTGCATAAGGTGTATTTGTCTCTAAAACTAGAGTCTTGCTAATATTTAATTACTAGAAACTAGACTTGACAACTATATAATAACATGATAAACTTGATGTCATAAAATGGCGGATATTTTAATCGAGATACGAGAGATAATAAACAAGGTAGAGGGTTTAACTGGAGTATTGGTATGATAAGGAACAAGGTGTAGTGTTTAACTTTCTATTACTTGAAATTACTAAATTGTTTGACATTATAATCTATTAAGAAAGGTGTGTGAGAGTATAGCAATATATTTTATTAATACTACAGTAAATTTCAGTATACTTTATAAATTCTTCATCATAACATAAACTGATAAGATATATAGATAGACATTCCTTAATATGTGTTTTTTAAACAAGTTCTTGGAAGGAGAGATGATGAGACATAGGGTACAACTCACTGCGTAATTAGTCTACCGGAAGTAGCTGAGCTCTATTGCTTGATAAACTGAGTGTATTGTCTTGAGTATAGCACAAGTTGGTATGAGTAGGGATAGAGTAATACGCAGTGTACGTATAGCACCGGGTATATATATTTGGCCCTCTCACTCAATGACCATAAACAGTCACTCAGGTGTACCAATTTCACCTACGAAAGGCAGGTGTATTAATAACTTTTACCCGCTATAAAGGTAGCTTTTATGTTCTCTTGAACAAGTCTATATATATAAAGATAATTAAGTGGCGGAATTATGGACTAAGAGTAGTAAACATTAGTACAAAGAAAGACGAGGATATATAGTATAGCATGAGTAGCGTGAGACTCAATCCGAGTAATAGATGTCTGTCGGGAAAGGAAGCTAGCTGAGGTGCGTGGTAAACTGTAGTCAGTAGAATATCTCATGAGGGTAGGGCGTGCATCCTAAGTAAGGTAGTCTATCAGGTAATCGAACGCACCTGAGTTAGGATGAGGCTCATCGTAGCTAGTGCCAACAGTATTATAGTTGTGCATAGTACCATAAGTGTATAGCTCATAAGAAATATATGCTATTTACCTATCCTATTAGTAAAAAGTTGCTACCGGGCGTTGGCTAGGGGTGAAATTACGTATATAAAATAAGGCTCACAATGTATGACATATAAATATGTATAACATCTTACAAAGAAAGAGCGATATAGACAGTGAGCTAGATACACATCACGTATAGGATTGATGATTTCGTATACCTGAGAAGGTAGACTGTGACGTAGGCTATATGAGACTGTATGTATGGGATAATCTCACTAAGGTGGGCGGTTGGAGGATAGGCGCCAGGAGGAACGCTTACCGGTATATATATAGATAGTCTCACTGTGCTCACCATAGCGCATAATCACATTAGTATGTTTAGGGGTGCTCAATGCCCTAGTAGAGAAGGCAGGAAGCGTATGATACCTGCTACTAAGTTATAAATAAGTCTTTGGTCAGATATACATCTGGATAGAACGAGTATATGATAGCAAGTTATAATATCAAGACAATAAGTAACAAAGTGTATAGAAAAAGAGCGATAGTAATATATAATGAATCAGTAGTGAGGACACTACTAGTAGAGGTACGTACCGGTAAAGTAGAGCTCGTATGTATAGTAGTAAGAATAACGTTTACTGGAAGCCAAGGTGGATGTGCTATGGAGAGGAAGAGTCGCAGTCGTTAAACCACCGTATATATATTATAATATTAATATATTAGGTACCGCTAAGGCTTCATAACATAGCGGAGTTGCAAGCGTGTTAGGAGATAATACTCATAGTTAAGAACTCACGAGAACCTGTCCGATAGATAGGGCGGGCTCTAGGAACTAAGTATAATGAGTTAAGTAGGCGATTAAGTTTAGGCAAGGAACAGCTAGTAATAATATATAGATGAATATGAAGATAGATATTAATGAGAGATATATTAATTAGTAATATATATATATATATAGATATAATAGTTGATAATATATATGATAGTAGTATAATATAAATAATGATAGAGATTTGAATACGAAGTTAGATATATAGATATATATTATAGTATATAGAGATAGATATATAATAATAATATATATCGATATAAAGAGATAGAAGAGGAGATAGAGATATATATATATATATGTATTGAATATATAGAGTGTGTAGATATAAATATAGTGAGTGTAAGTAAATATATATGATAAAGAGATAATAGATATATATATAATATATATATTAAGATAGAGATATAATGAAAAGAAATATAATTAATATTAATTATGAATATATAGAATATATATATAATAAATGATAATTAATAAATAGTATAATTATATAAGATACAAAAGTAATAGTAATTAATATATAATATATGATATAATATGAATATATATAATATATATAATATATATAGATATATAGAGTATAATATATTAATTAATATTAATATGTAAGATTAATTTGAAATAAAATATGTTAATAGAAGGAAAAACCTAGAGAGAGCAGTACGCTGAAGAAACAAATCTAGATGATACTCAAACAAGATCAAAATATATATCTCTATAAAAATTAAAAGAGTGGTGAAATAAATTAGCTGGATATATGATGAGAACAACGTACAAAAAAAGCTAAGCGGAGTTGCGTCAAAGCATCTGTTGATGCACCATAATGAGAATAGTTACTAAGGAATACAGAATATATAATAAATAATATAATCGATGATGTAGTGTAAATAAACATATAGAGTTGAGACAAGAAAGAGAAACGAAGAATAGACGAGTGATAATTAGTAAAATGAATAGGGAGCGTCTATTGAGTAAGTAAATAATAAGTTAAAATAAATTGAAATAGAGTTAAAGGATAAGTAGGCTATATAAATGAGAGAAGTACCTTATGTACTGATAGAAAACTATACGGACCGTATGTAGCTAACCGTAGAGTAAGTACGCGACAGCTAGTATGGTATAGAGGTAGAGTCGAGGGCTGGCGGCTTGACAGCAGCCTAGACTAAGAAAGGGTACAAGATAATATATAAAAATATGCACATTAGAGAGGAAAAAGAAAATAGGTTATCACGGGAAAAGCTCCAATGATAGATGATAGGGAAACGCAAAATAAAATATATAATATAAGAAATGTATTAAAGGAGGCACATAAACATCCTAAAAAATAGTATGGAAGAAGAAGAAATAAAGAGTATACTAACACTAAAACACGTGCGGAATATAAATAATCACAACGTTAGCTTAAGCACTGATGTCAATTGTAGTAGCTCAGATATAAAGAATACTAGATGCAGCTCACTGAGTAAAAAAAGTTAATGCATGATAGAATTGACTCATAAGACCAGGACCAACAGAAGCCAGACAGCGTATAATAACTCAAATAATGAATGACTAAAGCTTAGTAGAGAGTAAAAAAGTAAGCAAAAGAAAGGGAATAATCAGTGGAGATGGAGATGGATAACGGATAAGCCCGGATAAAGGACTGGGCCTCAAAGGAGATAAGAGTCAAAGGTAAAGGTAATGAGGGAAAAAAATAGAAGTAAGACGGAATAAAGGAAAAGAAATAATATAGATAAGTGAAAGAGGTTAAATAAGAAATATAGAATAGTGTCATTAGATAGTCAGTAGTGAAATTATATAATAGATAAGTAGAAGGCGGTAAGAGATAAAAGAAGCTCTCAACTAATAAAGATAAAAAAGTATATAAACAGGGATAGGCTGAGAAGAACGCCTCAAAAGACCCAAAAAAGAATGATAGAAATTAAAAAAGATATAAACGGAATCAATAGGCAAATTTATATATATATAGATATAGTATAATATATAATTATATATATAAATATAATAAATTAGTATATATATTATAAACTATATATAAAAAAATAATAGGATATAGATAATAATAATGATATGATAATAGTAAAAATAGTATAGGAATATATAGTAATATATATATATAGAATTATAAAATAAGAATAATAAGTATATAATATATAATATATTAAGAAATATATATAATATTAATTAAAATATAGATATAAATATATACTATAAATAGTAAATAGATATTAGATAATAGTATATATAAATGAGAATATTAATAATAAATAGAATATAATATAAAAAAAGATAGAGATATATAATGTAGTGAATATATATATTAAGTTAAATAGAGATTTGTATAAATTATATTATATAAAAAGTTATATAGTTATATATGAGATATATATAGATATATATAATAATATAATAAAAAGTAATAAATAGAGAGATAGATATAGATATATAGTAAAAAAAAGATATATATATAGATGAAAGAGATAGAATATAAATATTAATATTATATGAGATATATATAGATATAGATATATATATAATAATATATATAATTAAGTACACTCTCACAAAACAAACACAAAGCACCAATAATACCAGAAAGAAATTGAAAGAATAATACAGAAAATTATATATAAACAATAAATGAGATATATAATTATTAAAGAGAATATATGAATATATGAATATATTATTAATATATTAAATGAAAGATATAATTAATATAGATATAAATATAATATATATAGAATATAATAATAGTATATGTATATTAATATATAATAATATATATAGAGAGAGAGTGAACTAAAAGTAATATAATTATAAATATAAATTATAAGTAATATAAAGAAAGAATATATACTATAATTATAGATATAGATATAATATAATATATTATGATATAATAATATATATATATATATAGAAGAGATATATAATAGAATATATATAATAAAAGTAAGTAAATAATATATATGTATGAAAATATATATATAGTTAATTAATAGAATATATAATAATAATATAGATATATAGATAATAGGATATATAATGTATATACTAAATAAATTAGAGAAATCGATTGATTAAATAATATATAATATAATAATATAATAATATATATATATTATATAATATATATATATATATATAATATATATTATATATATATATATATATATATAATTATGTATAAGGTAATATAGATAATATATGATTAGTTTGCTTTTCTTGAAAAGAAGATATATATAAGATATATATATTAATAATAGTATGAAGTGGGACTGAGCTCCTATATTAAGTATGGTCATCTGAAGGGCTGCCAAGCCCCTGCCTTAAAATTATAAAAGGTGCAGCGTAATCGAAGATGAATATTTTGATGATGATTTTTGAGTTAAAAAAAAAAGTGATCTGAAATTATATTATAAATTGTTTTAAGGTCATTTTATAGCTTATGCAAAATACCTTTTTTAACAAATTGTATTATTCGAATTAGTAAACGATAGTGAGGCATTAGAAAAGGAAAAATGTTTTTGGTAGAAACGGGGAATGTCAAGAGCAAGAAGGAGTAAAAAAATTAATTTTGTCATCAAGAGAATATATCCAATTAAATATAATATGGGCTCTATTTTCTCCGCCCTTAACATAAGCTAACAGGAGTTAAATGGTGGTGTTTTTGAGGAAAATAGAAGGAAAACTACAATCAACAGAGACTTAAAAATAAGTGTAAGTAAACTCACAACCGCAAATGTATAAAACCAGATACGTAAAAGACCAATACATGTCGATAAAAAGTTAGCAGTACGTCTCGGCTCGGCACTCTGACAATATCGTTGAAAATTGTTAATATAGCAACAATGGCAATATAGAATCTTTTTACAATATATCTTATAGTATTCAAATATATGTTATGAGGGTAGTGTTTTGACTAGGTTGTGTCTAATGTAATGTCTATTTTTTTAACTTGAGCATAGTAAATGACATTATAAAGAGATCTGATTTATATTAGCGTAAACATGTAATAGGGAGAGTGAGTGAGTTTGAGTGTATAATTTTTTGGTGCAAAGATATAGAAAATAAATATAGGACATCTAGTAAGAACATAGAAAAAAATATAAAACGATGTAAAGAAAGAGCCACTGAAAAACATTATATATATATAGAATTATATATAATAATATATATAGGTATATAATAATAGTATAGTAATTATAATATATAATAAAATATAAGATAGAGAGAGAGAAAAAATTATATAAATTATAAAATTGTTTTTAATGTAAGTGTAATAGGTAATAGGGATATATATATATATAGAATATGATATAGAGATAAGAAGGTGATCTATGAATTTGTTGAATATAGAGATATTATTATGGTTAGTTTTGTTGCAGATAAATATAAATAAGTTATATAAGAGAGAAAGATAGAAATAATAAATATATTATATGACAGAAGTGTTTTAAATCACTAAGAGATAGATATTAAAAGATAAATATGATAAAATACAATAAAAGATGATATATAATAATATATTAGAGAGAGAGAAGAGAGAGAATAGAGAGGATCAAATCCGTAGATAGATAAAGAAGTGAAATTTAATTTAATAGAGTTTTTTGGAACTTATTATTTATAATAAAAAAAAATGAATACAAAGTAAGTATCTTTTTTTAAATTATTTTGCTTCACTAATTTTATAATGGAAAATTTTTGTACAATTTTTAAACCTTGATACATTCAAAGAAAGGAAAAAAATGAGAAAGTAGAATGAGAAATAACATAATAAATAATAATAATTAAAATTTAATATAATTAAATAATTTTTCTGTGAAGATATAATAAATGAAATGAGATAATAAAAATTAAATAATAATAAATTAATAATAAGTATAAATAATCGAGGTTAATAGGTAAACCAAAATAAGATATAAGAGGTAAAAGAGTATAATGTGTATCAGGAATATCGATTGTTTTTCCAGTGAATAATCGCTAAAAAGAGTAAATATATCGGGTATCAGTATGTTATCCCATGAAGATATATTAAAGTATAGTTTGTTCGAACACGTATAAAAATGTGGAGAGTAGAGAAAAGATACTATAGAGAAGAAGAAATGGATAAGAGAAGAAAGGACGAGATAAGATGAAAATAGTAAGCTACAGTACAATAATAAGAGAAGTTAAACAAATAAAGAAATAAGGATAAATTTTGAAAAATAGAAGAAGAGAATAATTGTAATATATAAGATTAATATTATATATTTATTATCACACTTATTAAATGTGTTAATATTTAATAGTAACTATTACTTTGAAAAGATTTAATATATGAAAATCAAACATTGTAAATATAATGAGTTAAGAATAGATATGTAAGTAGGATATGGAGAGACAAGTTGAACTGCCTGTCAGAAAGAATGGAATACACAATAATTAAATGTGAAATGATACAGATAGAAAAGAAGTGAAGAAGGTAAGAAAAGAAAAAGAAGAATAAGTAGCCCCATCAAGAATGTCAGAGAAATAAATGATAAGAAGAATAAAGAATAAGAAAGATAAGAAGGAAGATAGAAAAATATATAAGGAAGAATTAAATAGTAGAAAATAATAATATAAATGAATAATTAAAGAAAATGAAAATGAAGATTAAAGAAGACAGAAACAGGCGGAATGCAAGAGAACGATAGATGGAATTGAATTATGCATCATGAAAAAGATAGATCAAGGCAATCGTATGCTACAATTGCAGCAGCGGTATAGTGAACAAGCATATATTACACTATGAAGAAAGGATAAATAATAGATAGATTAATGTATGATATATATATATATTGTGATGATTAATATAATAATTATGATTAGTAATGATGAAAGAAACTTTACTGTGGGAGTGTAAGAGTTTAAAAGGAAAATGCCTTCCTCATGGGATAATGTCGAAAAAGATAACACAATGCATGTTGCTAAACTTAGAGAGAAAATACCATACTCGACGCTATCTGACCAGAACATGAGTACCGAAATCCTCTAATAATCCACCAAGGAAAAATAGTTAGAATTATCAAAGAGAGCACGCTGATGTACAAATGACCGATCCCCCTTCAAGGCCGCACTCGCTCACAAAGCAGCGATGTGTTGACCCTAGAGTTCAATTATCGTCACGGTAGGAAGATATTAAAGGTAAGATGTGAGAAATACCTGATTAGCAAGTAGAACCAAAGACCACAGCAAGTTGTATGAAATTTGTACAGAGGAGTGACAATAGAGAACCATGTCCGGGTTGTGAGAGGAAGATAAATAGATTCTTTTAGTTTAACTATAAAATTTAAGCATGGAGCGGTCGATATGGATTGCAATGGATTTACATTTATGTGAAGATCTTATACATAACGAGGAAGAGCAGGGTAAAAGAACTTGTTAGAGTAATCGCGTCTTGAAAGTCAAACTTATAATCAGAGTTCTATAAAAGGAAATGAATTAGACCAAATTGATTGCTATAAATTATGAATAAAATATAAAAGAATTATATAAGAATACTAATACTATTAAGGATGAAGTTTTGGTAAAGTTGCTAGTATGTTGGAGGACTTTATTCTTGATTTGAAAAATAGCAACTTGTGAGAGCATTTAGTCTTTATTACAAATTTAATGTTTCAAATGTATTGTAGGGTGTATGCTAGGTTTGTCCTTGTAAGAGAGTCTTTTTTGAGATTTACTTGTAGAGATTATTATTAAATGAACATAAGAAAGTCTAGAGTTTATTGATCACGATATAAACATATGTAGGGGAGTGAGTGTTTAGAGTGTTATGTATGTGTATTATGGAGTGCAGAAGAAATATAAGATAGTATAGAACATACCGTGACATAATAAAGAAATATATAAACGATGTGAATATATTCAGTAAGTATTAATTATATATGAATATAGAGATATATTAATATATACTTAATTAAAAAAGATATAGAATTTAAACTAGATAAAGGTTAACAATATATATATATAGACAATAAGATGATCTGGGGTAAAGAGATAGAAATATAAGAAGATAATATATAGTTAAGAGAGAAATAAGAATATATATGTAAAGAATAATATTAGTAATTATAATAGTTGAAGATATAAGTAGAATAGAATAAAAATAGTAATATATAATACAGTGGCCGGATTCGTTCTATAATGGAGGCATCTAGGGAGCTGCAGATGAGCGCATCTCCTAAATAATTTATAAAATGCCCTGGTGACGTAGAGAGTGGTTGAGTAGAGAAATATGAAATATTTTCTGACATGAGAAGTGAGAGACGGGTAGAAAAGTGACACGGGAAATCACAATTGAATTATAAGACAGCAATCATAATTTTGCCAGAGAAAAAAAAAATTAGCTTAAATCAGTAATTAAAGAAATAAATATATGACCAATAAATAATATTATTTTTTCCAATTTCAAATTATCTGAAGTAGACACAGAAGAGAGTTAATTTAGCTAGCAAATAGCGTATTATGATTTAAGAAGATAGTAGTATATATAAGGAGGTATAGTTAATATAGTATATAATAATATGAAATATATATAGATATATTATATTAAGATAATATATATATATATAGAGATAGAGAGAGAGAAGAATTAGTTATATATATTATATATATAGATATGGGATATATCAATATTAGATATAGATAGATATAATATATATATAGATGTTAGTTAGGTTATATTATAAAATATTTATGTATAGATATATATAATATAATATATATATGGATATAGATATATAGATTATATGAATATAATATGAAGATGAGTAATATAGAAATGTCTTAAACCCTATAATATATAGATATATATATATATATATATTAATAAGATAATATATAGATAGATATTATATATAGATATAGATAGATGATATATATACATAAGAATAATAGAGTTCATGTTAACTGCGATTTATTATTATAAAATAATAGATAAGTATAATAGATAATATATATAATAGGATTAATATATAATATAGAAATGATTGCAAATTATACGAATATGATATAATATAATTAGTAATGAAATTAGAATTGTGTAGAGCTGTAACTATTTTTTGCCGCCCTTTGAAAAAAGACTACATATTATTCCTTCTCGCTGGAAAGGAAAATTAAAAACTCCTTTCTCTCATGGACAAGTAAAGAAGAAAAGAGATATAACATTACTAATACGATAAAGGAAGTGGAAACATAATTACTTATTATTTATAGTAGTTGCCGATGTGTCGTCTGTTATTTTATATATTCATTTTAGCAACTTGGAAATTTTTCTCATATAAAAGTTAAAAGGTATGCAAATTTATTGTTAAGGTGTAGCATAGATCTTGATCTATCAGTAATGTCATTTACTTTGTCCTTATATATGTATAGAGAAAA
>JABUQX010019306.1:70000-80297 GCA_015478945.1 Trachelipus rathkii | reverse complement strand
AAAAAAAGAGAGATAGAAACTCATGGTTTAGAATTCATCACGACAATCCTGCATATCCTTTCAGAATTCTAAATGTTTTGTGACCTCTCCCTTTTATGAAATGAATGAATTTTTTTCAAATAAAGGACTAAATTTCAAGCAACTTCGCCTAATACATATGTAACTTGCCTTTATGAGGTAGGTAGGACTTTTTCTTTCACTGATTCATGATTTAAGTTTGATTATGGACAGAAATTCATTTTTGAAATCCACTACGAACTTTGATTCCTTTTCGAATTCTAAATGGTTTCTGTGACGCGCTCCCATTCTTATGTTGAAGAAATTTTTCAACTATAAAGGACTAATTCCAAGCAACTTCGTCTCTACATATGTCAATGCAATGTTTCTCTCGTACACTAACGCTTTTGAAATATAATTTACGTGCGATTGATACAAAATGGATAGCATTAAACCGCCTTGTACTGGACCTTCTCATGGATTCACACGTTCGATACGAATGTGCCTACTTAACTTGTGAATAATTTCAATTGTCTTCATATCAAGTAATTTGTATGAACATTTTATGACTTTTAATGCATTTAAGATGTGATGTTTTTTTATATTAACGGATATACCAATTATGCTTGTGTTTGAATGCACCGTTTTATGTTTCGGTTATTATAAATTTGTATTTTTATGTATTTAAATATTTGTATATATTGTTAGATCTCGGATGTAACGCAGTTATGCACGTCATTTGAATAGTACTATTTTTTGCCGTTCAAAGTTTTGTAATGTCTACTTATTTTTGACATTAGATATGTTGCATTTGAAAGTATAACACTTTATGTATTTAGTTATTATTTTTACGCATTGATGTTTTATATCGTTTTGTGTGCATTGTTAAATGTCCACAAATATGTATACACTTGAATGAAGGTTAATTTTTATATCTTGTATCATTATTATAACATACTTTCTTCCGTGTTTAGAGAGGGAAGTAATGTAGTACTCCATTATAACGTTTGTAAAAATTTTTTAAATTTTAGTTTCGTACTTATGCTAAGATTTGCACGAGCAAATTTTAGCATAAGTCGAGATGAAATAATATATACCGTCCTGTTGAGATATTCTTCAGTCAGATAAATTAACAACAAAAATCAGAAGAATAAATTCAGCGTCAAGATACTCTCTCCAGAAATCCTCCGGCAAGAGAGGTAAATTTACAGGAAAGGGCTGCAACTTGATATTCTCGATCCAAATAGCGCTAAAACGAAGCAGTCGAGGCAAGGGTGGAAAACGCGCTGGAAAGGGCTGTGACTACCTATTCGCCTACGAAGAGAGAGTACCTCAACAGAAGGGACTTTTGTTACTTTCTTTCATTGAATAATCTTTTATTACTTATGTTGAATCAAACATCATTTCATATATGAATCTTTAAAATTATCTTCATCTTATATAGGGTGCCTTGCTCATAAAGAAGCACCAATCTAGCATGTCCTACCCTATATATATATAATATATATATTATATATTATATTATATATTATATTATATATATATATATATATATATATATATATATATATATTATATATATATATATATAATAAATAGGGGGATGTAAATTAACTACTTAGAATCATAAAGCTTACTTCATTCCTGCTCTCCCTTATACTCCTGATCAAGGCTCTTAACATCATTAGAGCTTCAAGATGAAGTATACTGACTAGCTCGCGGCACAGCAACATTGGTTCAACCACTGAAATCAAATTTGTTACACTTCATAATAAACAGTGCTTCATCAATATTATGCACATAGTTACATATATATTATACTATCTACTATATCATATTATATATATATATATATATAATATATTATATATATATATATATTATATATATATTATATATATATATAATATAGGTAAACTGGTGATTAACTTTCCTATTTATATAAGAAACTTTCTAAAAATTAAGGTAAAGAAATAAAGGAAGAATATTATTCACAAAGAAATATTCTGATGAAATTTTGTTGTGGATTAAGATGTACAGATGATGGTAAAGGTAAATGTAATTGTGGGTCGGTTATTATCATTTTTAAAGAAAGGCTGTTTCTTTTTTTCGAAGTAGGCTGAGGCCCACAATACATTATTGTTTAAATTTTTATATGTTATGTGCCAACTCTGGAAACGTGATAACTACTACTTAATATTTATATGTTTTCTTTTATAGAGATGATATATGATTTTATTTAGGTCTTTTGTATTAATATTTTGATACGATATATCCATAATTATTTGTATCATCGTCGCTGGAAAACACTTTTGTTGTTTCTTCTTATATGTTATATATGAGCTATTGAGCTATTGATGAATGACTGAACGTCATTGGCATTCTTGATCATACCTTCACAAAAAAAGGAAAAAGGTTAGTGTCAAAATATTATTAAATACTGTCTAAGATTATTAAAATTCATTAACTAGAATATACTTTATAAGGTATAATGATATTCAAAGGAGTCTAAAAATGTATTATAATTGTTGTACAGGAAAGAACTCACATTCACGACTATTGCTGCTTACGGTGCAAATAGATTGAGAACCGAAAAAGAAACCCCGAAATACGTTACCAAACTAAAAGGGGTAAGAATCGGAAATATATGTTACTTTCAATAATTTAAAGCTTTAATGTAAAAGAATTATGATGAAGTAAAATTACTTGAATTGAAATGAGATTAACAATATTTAAATTTAATTTACTTTAATTTAATTTAAGATAAAAGGAACTTAACTTAATTCTCATAAACGTTAATTCTTTTTGTTTTAGGTTTCTTTTCTTCCCCCCCTTTTTTTTCTTATTCTCATATTCTTACTTTGGGCTTGCATTGCTCCTGAATTGTTGCCTGAATTGCTGAAGAGAAAATTCTCATCCGATCATTATAACTGTTCTTCTCTTTGCTTGACCTGAAAATGAGAAATAAAATTCAACATTCTAATAATCAAAAACTAAGAAATCCTTCACTTTCTAACAGTGGAACCTGTTAGATCTCATTTAAGATAAGTTATGTGGCTTATTACATAACCCACTAACACATGCTGTTGAAATGACTAAATTGAAAGAACTACTAACAACCTTTATTTAATTTACAAGAAAAAGAAATACCTACAATATGTTTTACTAAGTTTATACTATGTTTACGCCAATGAATTAATGCCTGAAGTTTATAACTATTTTCTAATTTTTACGGGGAATAACATAAAAATACTTACACAAATACTTACTCTGCTTAGCTTGAAAATACGAGCCAAATCTCCACCAAGTGTTTTCGCGTATAAACTTTTTCTTATGCACGTTAAAAGGTTTATGTATGCACTTTTCCTTCTTTTTCTTATGCACGTTAAAAGGTTTATGTTTGTATAAACCTTGCATTCTTTTCTTATGCACGTTAAAAGGTTTATGTGTATAAACTTTTCATTCTTTTTTTATGCACGTTAAAAGGTTTGGGCTTGCAAATTTCATTATCATTGTCTGGTAATAGAGAAAAGTACTCTTAACCAGATTTGGGAAATCAAACTTTAAGGTTGGAGCCTGAAAATTGCAATCAAATGTAATCTGTATTACCTTATTAAAAATCTAACCTATTCTATTTCATTTATTTTGGTATTCGTTTTGGTTAAATAAATATAATTTTATAATTTCGTTTGCCATCCCTCCGTGTTCTTATTTATTTTGTTTTTTTTTATACACTATTGCATCCCCCCTTCCATTTTATTACACATTTAATTTTGGTAAGTGACCCTTTCATGAAGGAGTAACATAGTACTTGAGGCGATTGGTTACATGATGTCCAGTGAATAAGATTGGACCTGGGTTAGAGAAAACTCCATCGACCTGATTGCACTACCATTAAATACAGAGTATACTCAGAGGAATGTTTCAACAGTTTATCAACTTCCCAAATATTGTTTTTTTTTGAAAGGTTAGTTTAAATTGTCATTTCTCCCCTTTTATTTTATTTGTTCTCTTTCATTTAATTGACATTTGATCTCATACCTATTGTCCAAATGATTGGTTTGACTGTGAAAGCAGGAGAGTGGATCGAATAAGAGCGGACATCCTTTTTCTTTCCAAAAATATATTTCTAAGGAAGTTTTAGGATCGCCATCGATCTGCTCTCCGTTACATCATACGTCAAATTAATTTGGCGCCCGAACAGGGACATTATTGTCTCTGGTCGCTAAGAGTGCGCATTTCTTTGTGGCTGGGTCAGTCACCTGAATCATCAATTCATCGACGTCTGCCTTGTTTCAGTGTTCTGTCACTGTTCTTTTTCTTTTGATTTGGCTCAAGAGGAGTTGTACTACACTCCTGTTTTACACATTGCGGACCAAAATGTCCAACACACAGCTACCTGACGATCAGGACACTGGGGATATTTCTGGTGGGATAAAAACGCATGATAAAACCATTGGGGATAATACTGGTGGGATTAGTTTGCATGATAACGTTAATGCTTTAGTCACTAAGGCTAATAAAATGGATGTTAAGTCAAAAACCGCACATACGCACAATCCGGAGAGTCCGCACACTCCAGAAAGATCGCATGAACCAGTTGAAACCTTTATAGGGGATAATCCACACAGTCTGGAAAGCACACCACAATGGGGTCGACCACATAATGTGGAAAGATCCAAAACTATGGAACAGTTTTCCCGAGTGGAAAAGCCACTTTATAGGGATGCACAATATGGTTTACCCACCACTCACAGTGTTAGGTTAGGGTTAGGAACGTATGATTTGAAGAGACAAGATGAAAACCGTCTCCAAACTGATTTAAACTTTGAAGTGCAAGATGATTTCTCTATTCCAACTTTGGAAAAATTAAATCATACCCTACAATTACAAAAAGAAAGGACTGAACATGTGGTTTATAGGAGAAATCCTACAAATCGCCGTCTTGTTCAAAATCCCAGAGTAGAGGATCAAAAACATGATCTTGATCCTTCTTTGTTTAAGAATTTATCACTTGAGGATAGGGATGAAACCCAGTATTTCTCTAGGCCTTATAAGAGATCAATGGGTAACGTAAAGGTAAAATTTGATGATACAGACGAGATCCATAAAAGTGTATCACCTCAAAGAGGAAGTAAGAGTAAGTTAGTTCAAAATCCTAGGGCTACCAAGACACAATATGTTCCCCACACCACTGACTTGTCAGGGTTAGATAGGGATCAGCGGGATACATATGTTCCCACGAGTAGATTAGAGCAATCCTTTAAGGAACAACATGACTCTTATTCACCCTATGATAATGATGAACGAGATAATTATGGGTTACCTGACCTTCAGTATAAAAATAAACCCACTTCACACAAATTGGTTAGAAGACGTTTCTCCAGAACCATTTGAAATGTATACTGGACCACAAATTAAAAGACGCCTGGACTTACTCGAGGATGCCATCTCACTTTTGGCACAATTGTTAAAAAATTCCCAAAAGAAAAAAATTGTAGATCCAGGTCACTATAACTACGAAACTGAACAGGATCTTCTTGTTTATCTAGAAGATTTCGAAGCATACTGTCAGTTACATTACCCAAAAGCTTACCATCAATGGTTAAGGTTGCTAGGAAGGCAACTGGAAGGTGATTTCCGCAAATTGTTCAAGCTTCTTACCAAAGATGACCATGATTATTTTTCCGTGCGAGATACACTAATAGATTGGTATCAGGACGAAGAAAAGCGTCGGAAAGACTATCGATTGTAAGCTTACCATTCTGCTCGCAGACACCACAAAGAATCAATTAGAATGTTCGCTTTGCGTTTAGAGCGCCTAGCTCGTCGTGCTTATAATGGAATTGATATGAGGCGTCACGACTCCCTTAGGACCGCATTTCTTTGTAGTCTTCCCCCATATGTTGAACAACAGGTTAGAATATACATTAAAATGATGGAAGCAAACGTAAGACAAAGAGTCTCGTGGGAGAAGATTGTCGATTTTGCAGATTCGTTGGAAACGGATAATGAACATTTCCCTAATTCCATTGCCCAAGTCCAAGAGTCTGCTCACTTTGAAGATGAGAAACGCCATTCCCGCAAACATACTTCTAATAGACATAAAGACGACCTAAATGAATCAACTGAATCAGTCATTAGGATTGACACGTTGCAGCCTAATTGGCTGGAAACTGTACAAAGCAAGGAAAAAAGTATTCCAAACGCTTCCAAGACGTCAAAGAACCGTTCATCCTCACGTACAGGACGAGGAAATCAGGTGAAAGCACCCGGTGGTGATTTTCCACGGGATGATCACCGAGACGCTTCCCGTAACAACGGTCGTTCTCAAAGTTCGCAACGTAACTGTGATATACCTACATATAATGACACAAATGAAAAGAAGAGGCTTATATGTCAATATTGTGAGAAGAGGGGCCACAGAATGCAAGAATGCTACTTGTTTCTTGGGCTCTGTAGTTACTGTAAAAAGAAGGGCCACACTAGAAATGAGTGTAGGTCCCTCCGCTCTCCTCCATCACCTCCTAAACCCGAAAACTTTGTTTGTGAGTGTCGGTCCCGTCGCTCTCCTCCATCATCTCCTAAACCCGAAAACTTTGTTTGCCCTTTCTGTGGTGGTCCACACTCTGGCATGAGATGTACACATAGAACACCTCCCAGACAGGATCGTGATAAGTCAAATTCTCCTTCCCAAGGTGCAACACGGAAACGTGATAATGTTCCCATACAAAGAGTTTTCTATAGAACCTCCCCTTTGAAGAGAGAAAAATCCCAGTCCCCTAGGAAAGCAAAGCCCCAAAGGTCTCCTAGGAAGTACCTGGATCCATGTGATTCCTGCCTAAAGCCTCACATGGAGGGCCGTTGTAAGGGATTGGAAGAATTAAGGCAGGAGCCGTTAAACTATTAATCTCCCCAGAAGTGAGTCCTCTGGTGGAGAATATCCCAGTGATTGACTCAATCACCACCACTGATAACACAACTACTATCAGTGAGTGTCCCAAACCTACTGACCCTTCGTCAACCGTAACGAAATCTCCTCCTAAATTAAACAATAGATTGCGTACAGTACAGGTCGATTTTCAACAAAGCTCCATTGACCCTTTAATCGTGTCTGTCTCCTTCAGCCCTCATGATTCAAGTTTTTACGGTTGTATGGTTGACAGTGGAGCGGGAGTGAGTCTTATAGGTGCACATTTGGTTGAGACTTATTTGAAACATTTACTTTTACGACCTTCCGCCGAAATCGGAATTCATGCTATTGGTGGTCTGGTGCGGGAGCATGTCATCACCGTTAGTTCCTTTGTAGAAACTTCTTTATATTTCTTTGATGATAGCTGGGGTACTAAACCTATTATTTTCTTGATAGTACCTACCGAGCTGATGCCAGCTCCAATTGTTTTGGGTGCTGTGGCTCTAAAGGATAATGATCTCCTTCCAGACCTAACGACCCGACAGTTATTACATAGAAGTGATGGTATTATCCAGCCCGTAGCGAAGGACGAAAGTTCCTCAATTCCCATTATAAGTGTGTGAACGTTTGTTCCGTTAATATACCCCCTCATACATGTAGAATGGTGGAAATACAAGGGCCGCCGGATGCTTCTTTGTCCTTGGTAGGTTTTCAAGGAATTGCAGAAAGAGGTGTTTTACCTGTTCCAGGAATTTTGGACTTGACAACGTCCAGCCATATAGCATTGATGAACTCCTCTGACAAAACCAAATACTTAAGAAAAAATACCGTATTGGGTCATGCTATGCCTCTAGCAGAAGAGGATGTTCCCTCCATACAAATTAACACCGTTAATACTTCCTTAGATGAATTTGTACAATGTAAGGAAGTGTGGACTCCATCAAGAATAAAGCAAGAATTTTGTTTCTCCGAATTACCCATGAGTGAGGAACAGAAACAAGATCTCATGAAAATATTGTTGGAACATCAATTGGCACTTAGTTTTGGAGACCACGATGTGGGAGTGGCCACCAATATAACACACACTATAGAGGTAGAAAACTCGCGCCCTGTCCAGATTCCAGTTCGTAGGTTTCAGGGTCCACTAGCCCAAGAAATAGAGAAACAATGCAGAGAGTTATTAGAGCAAAATATCATACGCCCAAGTAAATCCCCCTATTCGGCCCCTGTGGTCCCGGTTAGGAAACCTGACGGCAAACTACGACTCTGCATAGATTATAGAAAACTGAATAGTATAACAAAGACTGATTCGTTTCCTCTTCCAAACGTAACCGATACAGTGTACAACATGTTCGGGAACACGTATTTTTCTACTATCGATTTGGTACGTGGCTACTACCAAGTGTCCATGGAGCCGGACAGCGTTGAAAAGACAGCGTTTTCAACACCATTTTCCCAATATGAATACCTCAAAATGCCCTTTGGTGTCAAGAATGGCCCAGCAACCTTCCAACGGGGCATGATGTTGGCCTTATCAGGTATACCTTGGTCTAAGGTCATGGTGTACGTAGATGACATTATTGTCATGAGCCAAACTATCGAAGAGCACTTCCTTACCTTAAAGCAGGTCCTCACTGCATTAGAAGAAAATGGCTACAAATTAAAACCGAGTAAAACTCGACTTTGCCGCACAGAAGTGGAGTTTCTTGGCCATCTTATCTCTAAGCAAGGCATTCTTCCCCTCCAGAAGAATGTAAAAGGTGTTTTAGAGTTTCCCACTCCTTCCACAGTTAAACACTTACGACAGTTCCTAGGAATGATAAACTTTTATCGAAGACATATTCCGAACTGTTCGCAACTGAGCAAGCCCTTATCTTGCCAAACTGGTGGAAGAGTTCTCAAATGGACCCCCGAATGTCAGACGGCCTTTGAGGAGCTCAAGAAGGCTTTGACAAACCCAAAGATATTGGGATTTCCCGATTACAGTCCCGAATCTTCTCCCCTTGAACTGCATGTTGACGCTTCCCAAATTGGTGCCGGGGCGTGCCTTTCCCAACTGCAGAATGATGTGAGAAGACCTATCGCTTTCATCTCAATGACGTTCAGTGGTGCCCAAAAGAACTACGGCGTCATTGACAAGGAGCTCACGGCCTTGCGTTGGGCCGTAAAATCACTTAGACCTTTCCTCCGAGGAACCAAGTTCATAATTTTCACGGACCACATGCCGTTAATATACCTCCAAAATATGAGTCTTGTGGACGGACGCTTAGCTCGTATGATGGAAGAGCTAGATGAATTCGATTTTGAGATACGACATCTCTCAGGGCCCACCAACATTGTAGCCGATGCTCTGTCTCGTTCTCCAATTGAAGAGAGTCTTAACCCGAATCCGGAGGTTCCTCACACTGAATATATTCCGGATGGGTACTTTCAGTTGGAAATTCCAGGAGGGGGGGACGCTTTATATAAATGTTTTGCCATGAGTTTATATGGAACAGTTGACCGACATTTGGAAGTACGGGAAGTTATAGGAAAAGAATTACAAAAGCATCCTATGAAATACAAACTTCAAGGGAGACAAGTACTAAAGAAACTCCGACTGTTAAAATTTCCAGGTCAGCTCCCCATCCCTGAAGTAATAGATGCTTTTGCTGAAGTTTTTAAGATCCCTGTCCATATATATTACAACAACTCGAAGCCTATTATTCATGGTGCTTCTTTCAAGAGTGAACCTTGTTATATTCATTGCCTTGGGGGAGTTCACTATAATTATCTCCTACCGACCACGATGGATTTAAAAGATCATTGAGGTCCAATTTATGAAGAAAATTTTTAAATTCTTATACTGACAAAAATAGTCAAATTATTGAAGAAATTTTTAAATTCTTATACTGCCAAAAATAGTCAAATTTATTGAAGAAAATTTTAAATTCTTATACTGACAAAAATAGTCAAATTATTGAAGAAAATTTTAAATTCTTATACTGACCAAAATAGTCAATTTATGAAGAAATTTTTACATTCTACTGAATTGACTTGAATTGAATTAAATTAAAAATATTTGGAAAAAAAAAAAAAAAAAAATTTTTGCTTTTTTTTTTTGTACTATCCTCTATCCTTGATAATCGTATGCCTGTGTGTTACTAAAATTAAAAATGATACATTTTCGTATATAAATATATTTTCAAATTAAAAAAAAATTTTGATGTGATGAGAAGCCCAGTGGGTACTTAGGTGATGGTTTTATACTTAATATTTATATATTTACTTAATTGAATTGTGTTTTTTATAAATATTCTATGCTATGTTTCTATGTAAATGTCATAGGAAACTCATGATATTAATAATGGTGTACTTTTTGCTTAGCAAGTGTGTTCACGTCGTCTC
>JABUQX010019306.1:52500-65000 GCA_015478945.1 Trachelipus rathkii | reverse complement strand
AATAAAATATACCTGATGATAAATGAAAAAACTGTTGAGCTCTCACTGTTTGTCGAATAGGCTATTATTGACCTGCTAGGTATAGGTATAGGTATAATTATATTTCAGGCCATTATATTCATTATAAATTATGTGAAATATAAAATAGCTTTCTCATAGAGATTACAAGCCATGCATGTGTTTTGTGATAATCCTGTGCCTTCTTATAAGTTATTTATGTATGCTTGTAATTGTTTGCAGATATTAAAAGTTTTAATAAATGAAGAAAAAATAAAATACCTTTTTAAATTTTAAAACTTTTGAATACTTATAAAGGAAAAGTATACTAAATACCTGTCAAGATGAAGTTTACCCAGCTCTGTTCATCTTAGTTTTGAAGGATTAAATTTTTAAATTGTTTTTATACATTGATATTTATTATTATTGGATATTACTCTATCTGGCTTATATTAAAAATTAAACACCTCCAATACCAAAATAAAATGAAGCCTATTAAAAACTTGCGATTATGACCTTACATAATTTAAATTGTCACACTATTATTTATAGGATCTTGTATTCATTATTTACAGTATCATTTTGATTTTACCTGATAATAGCTGTCTTTTATGCCCTTTCAATGATATGGGGATTGTGCAAACTTTGTGATTATGTTTAAAAAAGTGTAAAATTAATTTGCTACGAAAAGTTTAATAAAATATTTATATTAATGCAAAGTACTGGCACTTTCTGCAACACACTGCTCTTGTTTCATAAAAAGGGCACAACATAATTTTTAAATATTGCTTTAGATTTAAATTAGTTGTATTAGGTGAGATGACTGAATTAAAAAATTAATAGTGTTTATTTGCTATATTTTTAAAATAGCTCATTTCCCTCTTAGATTTTTAGAGTTTTGAGAATTGTGATAATATCAACAAACATAAATTTATATATCAATATTTTACTTTGTTTTTTGATTCCATTGAAAAGCAAATAGTATACAAATGTGATAATATATAGATAATATTATAAGATTTTATATATATATATATCAAAAATAAATAATAATAATATAAGTATTAGATATCATATTTATAATAGAATTGCTCTATTCTTTAATAAGATCTATTATTTAATAATATGTATTTATATTAAGATTATTATATATATGATATAAATTAATATATTATATATATTATATATAATACTTAGAGATAATATAGATATATATTTAAATTTATATTATATATAAATATATAATATTAGATATAATATATATATATATTATATATATTAATTATAGATATAATATAATAATAAATATTTTTAATATTATATAATTATAATAAATATATAAAATAATAGATAATCATTAAGCTCAATTTCTTATACATTTTAAACCTAGTTACTAAGCTTTTAGCGGGATTAATGTAGTTTGAAAACAAATTATGTAAGGTTTTAAAAAACAAACGTTTGGTAAGTCCTTAAAAAATTAGAAATGTCAAGAAAGCTCAAAACAGGAGATACAAGAAGACGCGAAAAAGCTTTGATAAGCATTGTTGTAAAAAAGACAAGGTTCAAAGTTAAAAGATGGTAAGATAACAACAGAGGAAGGGAATAATAAACAGGCGGAAGTTAAAAGTGGCGATAAGAATGATAGATCTAATTAATAAGATCTCGAAAAATAATAAACAAGATTAGAGATAGTTGGTGTATACTATCTAATATATATTGAGAGATATAATATTAAATTATTTAAGAATTTTATGCAAAATTTAAAATATAGATTAAATTATATTAGAGTGAAGAGAAGGGAAATATCTTAAAGGGAGTTTAATATGATATATATGTTCTCACTTATTTCTTTAAAATATGTAAGATTATTTACGATATATTTTTATAAATTATATTAATCTAAGTAATTATATTATATATATATAGAATATACATTAAGTTAATATAATAATATTAAATTTTATAAATTTAGAAATATATACTTATACATATAATATATATACATTTAATTGCTAGTTGACAATATATTATAATTATATATATAATGAAATCACAGAATATAATATATATATTACTTATTATATAATACTTCGTTTATATTAACTCTACCGCTCTATATATATATATAAATAATACTCCATTTATGAGATAGTGTCATAGTTAATATTAATATATACTTAAAAATATGATAATAATACATGTAGCAGTAATATAAAGGTTTAATTTATAACTATATATATATATATAAATAACATTATAGATATATCAATATATTATTATAATATAAAATACTAATATGCCTATGATATATCCAATAGATATATTGAATTACGTTAGAGTTGAAATTGGAAAATTCTACTGAATTATATATATATATATATAATAAGAGTATTAGGGCCATATATATATATATATAGAGTGAAGTATTATTAATATATATTAATAATATATATTAATTAATATATTAGTATATATATATATATATATAATATTATAATATATATAAATTTTAGTATAAATTAATATCCATATATATAATAATATATTTATATTATATAATAAATATATATATATTATAATTAATATAAAATATATATATAATATATCTATATATATAATACTATATTATAATATATATTGATATATATTTATATTATAATATTAATATTATATATTATATATATTATATTTATGATATTATATATATATATATATAAAATATATATGTATATTAATTATTATATATAATAATTAATTAATATAATATATATATATTATATATACTAATTATTAATATATATAATAAAATATATAATATATTAGCTATATAAATTTGTAATATATTTATTTATATTTAATAATTGATACCACCGAGTATATAAATATAATATATATATTAATATATATTTATAAGAAGTACTATAATAATATATTATATTTATAGCTTCGATAGTAAATGTATTCTTTAATTGTTGTCCTACTTAGTATATAATAAATATATTTATGTTCATTTTAAACTAAAATATCAGTTTGGGAACATCACTAGTCTTAATATAATAAACTTGTATAGTTATATATGGAAATTCATATATTCTGTACTAGCATAATCTCTGGATCAATTTCTTCCATTAATGTCTTCGCTCAAAAAATGATAGGGTAAGTTAAGTATAAGAAAATTTAGGGGCAAAGTGTCAGAAAATTATTTACACGAGGCATGCCACTTTAATAGAAATTAATCTACTAGATATCTAAAAAACTGAACTTAACGTAACTGGGCGGAACGGTGAGAAGGTGGTTGTTCCGAAGCGAGATATATAATGATGCAGGATAAAGGAGAAGCCTATATAGTCAAGAAGAAAACTAGTAGAGGACGCGACATATAATATATTAGTATAATGAGTATAAACACTTCTGATTTACAAGATGAACTAGTAATATAAGTAATTTACACAATATTTAAAAACACCTCATTGTAAAATAGCATTCACGGCTTAAATTATATTTAGTATAAAAAGGATATTAACAAAAGTATACTAAATATTAATAGTAGATATAGTACGATAAAATGATCACCGTAGAGAAATAAAAACTGTTTATCAATAAGTTTAGAGTTAGATTTAGGCATAGATATGCCAGTCACATTTTCTTAGGAAATTAAATAACGATATTATATGCGAGTATGTATTTTGCTAGAACTTCTTTTTCTCGTAGATTTTTATCACTATTTGGGTATACTTCTCACTGTCTGAAACGTTTAGTATAGGCCTAGAAATACTGAATAAGTTCTCACTAATAATAATTATAATTATATATATGGTAATTTCGTAAGATTTAGCAAATAATCTTGAAAGTTGATAAAATAACAGCCACATCATAATGTAGTTAGTAATATTTAATCTTATATGTAAAAAAGAGGCAAAATTTCTAAAACAAGAAAGTTATTCCGAAGAATTTGGAAAATGAACGAAAAATTATTAAAAATCCTTACAAAAAGACACCAAAGAAGCAAAATTCAGAAAGGTTTCCAGAAAGTATCGTCTGTCTGTTGAAGATCAATATTTGTAGTCTAGATAGGAGAGAACTCGCTGGAAAAGAGAATTTGGCTCCAGCGTTACGACTACCTAAAGTCTATCGTCTTCAGTAGCTTTCGTGGTTGAAGCTGGCGATGACGGAGGAGGAGGTGTGGAAGGGAGCTCTTAAACTAATAGGGCGAAGGATTTGTTGGGGTAAAAGACTTATATTAAATTCTGTATTAATCACTATAACACACCCAATTCAGATTTTAATTTTTTGTTTGATTAAAAAGTGTTTTTATAATTAATAAATGATTAAAATATGTGAAGTGGGCGTTGTTCGGGGTAACACCTTATAATTCAAGTGTTTTTCGTGTTTTTTTTTTTTTTTTTTTAGTGTTTTAATTCATTAACATGCGTTTTAAGTAATTTCCGGATTTGTGTTGATTACAGGTCAACCAATACGATCAAATTTTACTTCACACCAACAGGTACGTATAATTATTTTTTTTCCTTTTTTAACTAAATTATATTTTATAGTAAAAATATTACAAGGATCTTACTAGCACTACTAAAAAATTATCAAATATATATAAATACATATATATTTGCATACACAGGCAAATTAACTCAATATATATATATATATATATATATATATATATATATATATATATATATATATATATATATATATATATATATATATATATATATATATATATATATATATATATATATATATATATATATATATATATATATATATATATATATATATATATATATATATATATATATATATATATATATATATATATATATATATATATATATATATATATATATATATATATATATATATATATATATATATATATATATATATATATATATACTCGTATTACAACTGAGAATCGGCTTTTGTTTTAATACAGTTGTGACATTGGTGACGATTATAAGATGTTCATGCGCGCTCATAAGAAGCACACAAACTACATATATAACACCAAATGCTTTATGTAAAGGTAAATGCAGATAGAAAATGTAGCCAAGCCAACAAAATTTCACGAAGATTATTATATAGCAGTCAGATTAGAGATTAGACTTAAAAAATTTTCTTGAAACATTTCTCTTACTCAAGAGTTGCTAAATTCTTCCTAACTACCTGTTGACGGCAGAGTATGAATCAAATCTACGACACAATACAAAATGCTCAACTTAAAAAAAAAATGTCAAAGTGCATTAATAACATAGTATAAATATATATATATATATATCTAGTAGGTATATATATACACATGTTAGATATATATATTTTATATGAGTAAATATAAAAAAAATAATATATATATATATATATATATATATATATATATATATATATATATATATATATATATATATATATATATATATATATATATATATATATATATATATATATATATATATATACAGTACATCACTACTTTTGACTAAGCCAAATTGGTGGATTTTTAGTTACGGTACAATAATTTGACAAGCCCTAGGGTGCTTTGTGGATTTGCATGAGCATGTTTGGTTAGTAAATTGAATGAAACAGTCTTTCAATCATTTAAATGTCGCTGGATCCTTTATCCAGAAGTATGTAAAATGACATTTATTTTTAAAATAAAGTATTTGTTGTTATTAATTTGTAAATTTATCGTCATTGAAAACATCGGGCCACTATCAAATTTGAAGCAGTTTCGGACCAATCACGATCATTCGACACAAATGACGAAGTAAGTGACGTAATATCAGACATTAATGTTCCCAATATTCCCCATTTCCTTTATATATATATATATATATATATATATATATATATATATATATATATATATATATATATATATATATATATATATATATATATATATATATATATATATATATATATATATATATATATATATATATATATATATATATATATATATGGCTTATTTCAATCTTTCGTCTGAGTTTCGATATTCGATATTTTTGAATTCATCGATATATCGATATATTTAAAGTTATCGATATATCGATATCCAGCGATAATAAACAAAAAATCGTCTATTCGGATTTTGACCTTGTAGGATTAAGTTGATATCGCTTGTGCTGTGCAAACTTAAATTTAAAGATCTATTTTTTTATTTAGTGACTTTTAATATTAATTTATGTCATTTAATATATATTTATAATGAGAATGGCCTTTACAAGTCTTCCTAAAGCATTTTCATTGCATTTTACAAGACAAAGCAGGTAAATAATATATGGCAAAATTTTTAAGGAAAATAGGTACAATTTTTTATATTTCTAATGACGAAAGATTCAGACTAACTAGGGCAAGTAAATAACTATTATTATTATTATTATTATTATTATTATTATATATATATATATATATATATATATATATATATATATATATATATATATATATATATATATATATATATATATATATATATATATATATATATATATATATATATATATATTTAAATTTAAAGATTTATTTATTTATTTAGTGACTTTTAAATATTAATTTGTCATTTAGTACATATTTATAATGAGAATGGCCTTTACAAGTCTTCCTAAAGCATTTTCATTGCATTTTACAAGACAAAGCAGGTAAATAATATATGGAAATTTTTTTAAGGAAAATAGGTACAATTTTTTTATATTCTAATGACGAAAGATTCAAACTAGGGGCAAGTAAATATATATTATATATATATATATACTATATATATATATATATATATATATATATATATATATATATATATATATATATATATATATATATATATATATATATATATATATATATATATATATATATATATATATATATTATATATATATATATATATCATGGCCATATAGGGGTCTCGAAATATATTTCCTTTAGGGGGCTCGAGCCGAACGGACAAATAGTTCAAAAAGACCAAATGTCATTATGACCATATATATATATATATATATATATATATATATATATATATATATATATATATATATATATATATATATATATATATATATATATATATATATATATATATATATATATATATATATTATATATAAAATATCGAAACATATCGATATATCCAATACTGATATATCGATATACCCTGATATATCGAATATCGAACCCTCAGACGAAAGATTGAAAAAATTGTCCATATATATATATATATATATATATATATATATATATATATATATATATATATATATATATATATATATATATATATATATATATATATATATATATATATATATATATATATATATAGCAAACCATCCGAAGAGTTCAGGCATGTAACTAGAAAACTATAACATCTAAAAGAAAATAAATAACATTTTTGATTTCAGGAGTACTTCATCGAAGAAACTTTAAAAAAAATTATTTTATTCTAATATTTATTAATAACATCTTAAATATTAGTAAAATCTTACACCTCGCATTGTACGCTTTGATTGACCGATTTGACCTTGAAACCTGCTGCATTAGTTCTGGAGTTCTCGAGGTGCCAAATACCATTTTTTTACGCTTTGGAGAAAATATTATTTTTTCTTTTTATATCCTTTTTAGGGGGTTCGAGCCGACGGAGGGACAGAGGGGGGACGAAGTCCCCTCCGTCGTCCCCCGGTAGGCCGAGAAACCCCGACTCTATCCATCGTTCTTTAAAAAAATCAACATTTGGTACCTTTGTTTGCTCGGTCGGAGTAAGCGAGCATGTTCGATTTCTCAAAAAACTAAATTTTTCAACATTTTTAACAAATTTAATATTTTAAAAAGCGTTATTTTTTTATTTTATTTTTAATTTCCGGGGTAAAAATGTCTCCTGATTAATAAAATGATATTTATTTTCGTGTAGCTGTTATAGTTTTTTAGTTACATGCCTGGCCTTTTCGGGATGCTGACCATATATATATATATATATATATATATATATATATATATATATATAGTATATATATATATATATATATATATATATATATATATATATATATATATATATATATATATATATATATATATATATATATATATATATATATATATATATATATATATATATATTCTTATGAGTTTCATGGTGCAGATAAATGTGCTTTTTTAGCTTTTTTTTTCATATATTGTTATTATATGATACTAACAATAAATCTGAGTGCTGATAAGCAGGATCAAGAAATTTTAAATACAAAAAAAAATGTACTTATTTAATCACATTGCACTTTTTTACATTTGGCAGCGCCCGGGACAGAGCTACGTCTCGGGATATTTTCTGTAGTGCAAAAATCTTACCTGAAAACGAGAAAAGCTGTTATGGCAAAGTAGATTCATATAGGTTATGTCGAAATTTGCAACATCGTCGATCCCTATAGGTTAGGTTGAGTTTTACTGCATCGTCGATCCATATAGGTTAAGTTGCGGTTTACTGCCCTCTAAGTTCAGGTTATATAAGTTTTGCTATGTATACACAGAATCTATATATGAAAAAAAGAACAATAGGGAACGTATTTTACCCAGAAGCATTATTTTTTACCGTACCTTAAATTCTTTCACGTATTAGCACTAAAATGCGTTTTCTTTCTCATGCAAAATGAACGTTCTTGCTTTCTTTATTACGAAATTTTTAATATTTTCAATTTTCGTATCTTTCTCATCAGCATCTTAATTAATTGCTAGTATCATATACTAACAATATATGAAAAAAAAAAAGTTATATAAAAACACATATTTAACGGCACCATGAAACTCATCAGGTGTATATATATATATATATATATATATATATATATATATATATATATATATATATATATATATATATATATATATATATATATATATATATATATATATATATATATATATATATATATATATATATATATATATATATATATATATTAGTGATGGGACGATTAAGAATTTTTGACGATGACGGTTATAGTAAATTTTGACGATGACGATTAATTGAAAAAGTATATTTTAAAAATTTCTATTATTTTAATAAATTTAACAAATTTATAATAAGGAAGAATTAAATTGTGTTCACTTCATTCTTATTTAAATGTGTAAATACATTAAGAACAGCATTAATACATAGAAAGTTTTCCTGTTATTCATTAACATCTTGGTTTATTTCTAATTTCTATATAATAATAATAATAATAATAATAATAATAATAATAATAATAATAATAATAATAATAATAATAATAATAATAATAATAATAATAATAATTTCTCTTGATAAATACAAAAAAAAAAATTCTTGCTTGGACTTTTCCAACTGTTTTATACTAATTCAAGTATGCTGATTCCAAATCTGATCTCAGATTTGCTCTATCACATCCCATTTCTATGCAATCGGCAAACCCCATTTTCATGGATTTTACCCGAAATTAACACTTTGTCACTGATGATTGCAAGTTGTTGCGAGTCAGTGACTGCTTTAGTGATAAAAGATGGTGTTGTATTTGGACAATATTGTGTTTATTAATATCATTTTATGTACGTTTCACAATTTATTACATTAATACATATTACAATCATTTTATGTACAAACCCCGATTTATGTAATATTTTTAATTTGCAGGTTGTGATCTAACAATGGCTACAACATCCGAAAGAAGGAGATGCCGTAATGACACAAATATCTTCTGCTACATCTGTGGGAGCTTCACTTTGCAGGATCAAAGGCGCAACATTAATACCTTTGTCAAGAGGGTGTATCTTGCCTACTTTAAAGTAGGACTGGGAGACCAAGACAAAAATATTGGGCTCCTCACAAAGTGTGCAAAACGTGTGTTGAAACTTTGCGATCATGGTCCAAAGGAAAGAATGCTGAGCTGAGATTTTGTGTGTCAATAATGGTTTGGAGACAACCAGCAACCATTTGGATAACTACTACTTCTGCAATGTCAATGTAAAAGGTTTTAATAAGACAAACAAACACCACTTACAATACCCAAATATCCCATCTCCCAAACGACCAGTTGAACACTGTGAGGAAATACCTGTGCCTGTATTTACTGACCCACCGGAGATTGATGTTCAAAATATAAGTTTACCTTCTTCTACAGATGATGAGGATGATGCTCTGACCGAATATACGCCATCTGTTGCAGATTCTGATACAATTGTTATGTTTAGTCAGCCTGAATTGAATGATCTGGTAAGAGATTTGTATTTGCCAAAGCAGTCTGCTGAATTGTTGGCTTCCAGGCTAAAAGAGAAAGAAATACTCAGACCTGGCACTAGTGTCTCCTTTTATCATAACAAAGAAGCAGTACTGCGAAAGTACTTCAATTCAGATGGTCAACTTGTTTATTGCAATGATGTTGAAAAGATTTTTCTCAATATGGAACTGCTCGCATATGATTCAAGTGAATGGAGACTTTTTATTGACAGTAGTAAAAGAAGTTTGAAATGTGTGTTACTGCGCAACAGAAATATATATGGTTCAATCCCAATAGGACACTCTGTACAAATGAAAGAAGAGTATACCAACATCAAGAAAATTCTGAATAGATTGCAATAGTATCTTCATGGATGATTAATTTGTGTGGCTTTGAAAATGATTAATTTTCTGCTGGGGCAGCAAGGAAGTTACACCAAACCAAATACCTTTGTTTCCTGTGCTACTGGGGCAGTAGGGCTACTTTAAAACACTGGGTGACAAAGACCTGGCCATCAAGAATCAATTTGACTCCTGGTGACAAGAACATCAAGAATGAGCCTCTGGTTGATAGGAATAAAATTATATTTTCGACACTGCACATAAAACTTGGGTTAATGAAGCAATTCGTTAAAGCTTTTGATCACACTGGAGACCGCTTCAGCTATATTTTTTCAACCTTTCCAAGTCCCAATGCCGAGAAGAAAAGGGCAGGAATATTTGATGGCCCTCAAATAAGAAACTCATCAGGGATCTACACTTTGTTACAATAATGACTGCGGCAGAGGCTAGAGCTTGGAATGAATTCTCTGATGTGGTACGGAATTTCCTTGGGAATAAGGAAAGCGAGAGATTGTAGAGGAGCTGCTCTCGAGTTTGCAAGCACTTTGATGTGGAATGAGCATCAAAGTTCACTACTTACATAGTCACTTGGACTACATTCCAGAGAACTTTGGTCACGTGAGCGAAGAGCAAGGTGAACTCTTTCATCAAAGCATTAAAGTTATGGAAGAATGCTACCAAAGCCGATGGGACACTGGCAGATTACTGCTGGTCCTTGATGAGAGACATTCCACAAGCTGTACATCGGAGATCGTCAAAGAAAGGTCGTTTATGCAAATGTAACATCACTATTGTCAATTTACATTTTTGTACATATTTTCCTTAATTTCATATGTCAATTCTAAAATGGTAATCAGAATTCAATCACGCATTCACTATCACAAATTTGTGCTGCGGATCATTAAATGTATTTTTCATTATTATTATATATTTTATCTTACCTTCTTGTCTGTAAGTCTTTTCAGCTCTTCAAAAAATTATCATAAATATCCAGATTATTTAAAACTACAATATATGATATCTCAAAAACATGATGTGGTAGACAAAAACCGATGACAGATATGGAATCAGCACCCTAGAATTACATTAAAACCGTTGGAAAACCTTATTCCAGAAAAAATGTTTTTGACCAGTGTAATGATTTATTTATTATTAAAATCATTCATGATCCTTATATTTCAACTTAATATTTTATGTAACTGTAATATATAGGAAGTATCTTCAAAACATTGCTTTTAAAAAATATTAATATGTGAGAACATGGACAGTCATCCAAAATTCTAATACTTTAAATTTAGAGCTCTTAAATTATGATGCAGAAACAATCTATCTCCAGTTTCTGGTGTAATATTTCCTCACTTAATCGGCAAAACAATCGGCAGAAAATTGACGATGACGATGACAATTGAGAAAAATATACCAATTTTCCCGATGACGATGACGATTAATCGTCCCATCACTAATATATATATATATATATATATATATATATATATATATATATATATATATATATATATATATATATATATATATATATATATATATATATATATATAAATAAAGATATATATATATATATATATATATATATATATATATATATATATATATATATATATATATATATATATATATATATATATATATATGGCCAGCATCCCGAAGAGTTCAGGCATGTAACTAGAAAACTATAACATCTACAGGAAAATAAATAACATTTTTGATTTCAGGAAGTAATTTCATCGAAGAAACTTAAAAATTATTTTATTCTAATATTTATTAATAACATCTTAAATATTAGTAAAATCTTACACCTCGCATTGTACGCTTTGATTGACCGATTTGACCTTGAAACTTGCTGCTGCATTAGTTCTAGAGTTCTCGAGGTGCCAAATACCATTTTTTTTTACGCTTTGGAGAAAAT